>JBBMKD010000063.1:3036245-3087704 GCA_037834095.1 Argya squamiceps | reverse complement strand
CTCTTTCCCCTCTTTCCCCTCTTTCCCCTCTTTCCCCTCTTTCCCCTCTTTCCCCTCTTTCCCCTCTTTTCCCTCTTTCCCCTCTTTCCCCTCATCCTTTTTTATCCTTTTTTTTTCTTCCTTTCTTTTTTTTTTTTTCCCAGAGCTGCTGCTGCTGCACTGGGGAGTGTGCTGACCTTGCTGAGAGCTGCAGTCCAGTTGTGGCACAGTTCCCTCTGTGCCCTGGGGTGCAGTATAAAAAGTCCCCATAGGTTTTTCCAGGGAGCATTTAACGCTCTGTGTGGTTTGATGTGTCACCCCTCACTTGTGTTTACTGCTGAAGCTTCTCCCTGGGCTGGCTGTAATTTTTCCTGACAGTTGCTGACATGCCTTTACTGGTTGTTTGGCTGAAGCTGCTTCACCTACCAGGCTTTTGTCCTTGTAATGAGTGGCCTCTGCATTTGCTGCTGCTTTAACCCTTGACAGTGTCTGTGCAACCAGGGTGGGTAAAGGTGGGGTGAATTCAACAAAAATCCAGTTTGGGAAGAATCAAAACCCCCATTTGAGTCCTAAGATCCCAATTGGATTTGTAGCTTGATAGTTTGAATCTAAATAAAACCCAGCAAACTTCTTGCTGTTATCTCTGATCCTTCTTTTACTTCCTCCCCTGTAATGTAAATGACTGAAATTGCATCAAATAAGGACTGTGTTTCAAAGAAAAATGTGGTTTATTGCTTAAAATATTGCTGAGTGCCTGACTCCATTAGGGTCTGGCTCAATTAGTGCTAGAACAAAGTTAAGTGTTAACTAGGGGAGCACATGGACGTTCCTGGGCTGGGAAAATGGATGTTTCTCATGGCTGAAGATACTGGCTGATAACTTGGATTGCTTTGCTTGGCTCCTTCTTTGTTTTCACTCCATGAAAACAGTGACATATATTTTCTTTCTCATAACTCCAGCAGCTGCTGTGGTCAAATAATAGGAATATATCCTTGCTGCCCAGCCTGAGCCCAGACAGTTCAGTTGGCCACCCCACCTTTTGGTCAGCCAGGGCTGTCCTTTCTCCTGGCGTGTGGAAATGGAACATCTGGGCTCTGCAGCTGTGGGGAGGCTCTGCCTGCCCTGCCCTGGCTGTGCAGCAGTGTCTGGCAGTGTTGGAGCCTGGGGAAGGAGGAGGCTGTGTCTGGCAGAGGAAAATGCCCACAGGTTGTGGGTTTGACAAGGTCACAGCTGGAAGGGTGTGAAATACTCCCTTGGTTTTTCTTTTCTTTAAACAGAGATTAAACAGGAAGCATTTTGCAGAATCAGTACAGGGAGGAAGGGGGAGATGGAGAGTGAGCAGCAGAAGAGAGGGATGGATGTAGGTGCTGCCCGTGGGAGTGGGGTCCTCTGCTCCTTTTCTGAGCAGTGTCCTGAGCCCCAGGGTGGGTGGTGTCACCACAGTCAGTGGCTTGTCCCCTCCAGCTTTGCAGTGTCAGCCTGGCAGGCAGGGAGGTGCTTTTGTGCTCTGTGTGCATAAAATCTTCTTAAGAAGCAGCACTGTTGCTTCAGCCTCCCTCCCTCCCTCCTCCTCCTCGTGTGGAGGTGGCTTTTGTGGCTGCAGGTTGTGTTTCACACTGAACTGAGGCACTCAGTGCCTGCACATCTCCTACCTCAGGCACTTTGCTGCCATTTATTTGTTTATTTAAGCACGTGTTTACTTCCATCCATCAAATTCTAGTGCTGCTTCCTTGGCCACAGTGCCCAGATTTGGTTCATGTGGGAGGTGTTGATGTGCCCCTGCTGCTGGGACAGCACTGACTGTCATAAGCTCTTAATAACTAATTCAACTGAAAATGAAATATTCTGAATATCTGTGAAACATTTGGGGGGTGTTTTGTGTCACAATCCCTGATGTTGTAAGCACCATCTTTCAGTTATATTCATTCTCTCCTGCCTGGCTAAGCTTTATCTCTTGGGTTTTTATGAATGGGTCATTATTCTGAAATGTGAGCATATGAAATATGACTAGTGTTAGATTTCAATCCCTTTTTAAGATACTGAATGGATTGGGGTTAAATATGGCGTTTTAAGCTGTGTGACTTTATATATTTTATGAAAAGTCATGCCACAGATTCTGTGAGGCTCCAGCTGAGTGATTAAAGTCCCATAATATTCTTCTGTAACCCATGAATAATAAGCAGGAGCCGAGCTGCCAAAATAAATCAAAAGTGAGTTTCATTCAGAGTCATTTCCCTAGTGAATTGTGACAGTTGGACAATGTCCTTCCCTTGTAGAGACACTGAGCCTTTTCTAGCCCAGAACACGTTCAGTGAGCAGGGTTTCAGGTGGGTGGCATGCCAGGAAGAGCCAGTGCTGTTTATTCTCTTGCTGGCATGACTTTTGCCATCTGCTGCAAGGCAGGAGCAGGTCTGAGCCTGCCCTTGCCTTGTGCTGCAGTGGGGATGTTCCTGTCCTGCAGCCTGGGGTTGTGTTTGTGCTGGCAGGAGGCAGGTGCTGGTGCTGGTGGTGTTGAAAGCTGCAGACTGTGACCAGTCCTGTGTGCCTTTGATGCCAATAAGGCAAAAAACCTAGCCTGAAAATAGAATTCCAACAGGCAGGAGATTGTGTCTTACAGATGGATATTTAAAATTCTTCTCTTTTCCCCCTTTTTTGCCTTTTGTTTTTTTTTCTTGTTTCATGTTTTTGTTGTTTTGGTGTGGTCATGTTTAGTCCAGCTGTGTTCTTTCCATGCTTTTAGCAGGTAAACTGACAGGAATTCCACTTGGAAATCCCTGCTTGCAGGGTTCTTGCTGTGGTTGTCCTCTTCCCTTATTTATATCTGCCTTTAAATTCTTAACCTGTGCTGATTTTGACCAGGGCAGAGAAAGAACCCCATAACTTGTGATGAAAATTAACTCTACCCCAACCCAAACCAGCATGTGAGCATAGATATGGATTCATCTTGCAAAATCTGATGCAACTTGAGTGATTGCTAAACTTACACCCCACAGAATTCAAACTCTGATATTGCAGATGTGGCTCTGATATTACAAATATCCCTGACTGCAGTGTGCAAACACATCAGCCCACAAATCAGCTGGAGTCCCTCAGTCATTTTACAGTCCTCCCAAATAAATGCAGTGTGCTCTCCCTCTGCTCAGCCCAGGGTGGAGGGAGGGTGAGCAGCATTTAGGGGTACTGGGTTAATCCAAGGCCCTGCAGGACAAAGGCGTGTCCTGGGCACAGGGAGGTGCAGCAAACACCTGCAATCAGGGTGTCAACAGGAACAGGAGGGCAGAGACTCACAGCTTGGCTATTCTGGGATGGATGAGGAGAATAATGAGTGTCTGCATGGGGAGTTTTAGCTACATGAGAACAGTGTTTAGTGTTGGGCGTGGGGCAGGGCTGTGGCTGCTCACCTGCCACCTGCTGAAGCTGTAGTAACGTGCCATGAGGTGATGGTAAAGCTCTAGTAACTCACCACGAGGGGATGGTAAAGCTCTGGTAACCCACCATGAATGAGGGGATGGTAAAGCTCTAGTAACCCACCATGAGGTGATGGTAAAACTCTAGTAACCCACCATGAGGTGATGGTAAAGCTCTGGTAACCCACCTTGAGGTGATGGTGAAGCTCTAGTAACCCACCATGAGGTGATGGTAAAGCTCTAGTAACCCACCATGAGGTGATGGTAAAGCTCTGGTAACCCACCATGAGGGGATGGTAAAGCTCTAGTAACCCACCATGAGGGGATGGTAAAGCTCTGGTAACCCACCATGAGGTGATGGTGAAGCTCTAGTAACCCACCATGAGGTGATGGTGAAGCTCTAGTAACCCACCATGAGGGGATGGTAAAGCTCTGGTAACCCACCATGAGGGGATGGTGAAGCTCTAGTAACCCACCATGAGGTGATGGTAGAGCTCTAGTAACCCACCATGAGGGGATGGTAAAGCTCTGGTAACCCACCATGAGGGGATGGTAAAGCTCTCCAGTAACCCACCATGAATGAGGGGATGGTGAAGCTCTAGTAACCCACCATGAGGCCCAAGCCTGATGAAGCTCCAGAGGATTTATTTTTTTAGGTTGTGCAATGCCCACAAATTAGCATTTACTGGCCACGCCATGACCATGTGTAAAACTCATGTAAAATTACTCACTGCAACGAGGCCACTCAAAACTTTGTCACAGCAGCATCAGCACCTTTCTCATGGTGGAAGCACCCCTGTGCAGGGCTGGGTGATGCAGTAAAAACTGAGGAGCTGCAGACACACAGTGTAAAAATGCAATAAAAACTGGCAGCTCAGAGAGGTGCTGGACCAGCCCAGGGATGCAGTTCAGGGGTTAAGCTGCAAGGTTTTGGCCAGAACTGCCTGGAAATCACCTCTCACTTCACCCTGTGTGTCTGTCAGTGTTTGTGCAGCTGTTGAGAACGTGGGGTTTGATTTCTAGGCACGATTTGGGGTTAAGTGAAGGGGCAGTTACAGCAATTTTAGCTTGGTGCAGTGTTGGATGTAATCTGCTGATATAAAGTGTCCTGTTGCAGCCTGAGTGGTTGGGATTGGAGCTGATGGCACAAAACTCTCTTCTTCAGTGACAATTGTAGTAGTTATGGACTATTTGCTGAACTCCCAGGGTAGGAATCTGCTAAAATCAAACCCCAGGGTGATGAGCCCTTCAGGTTTGTCTGCTCAGGGAAATCAGCTGGAACTGTCCTGTGCTGAGACAAGCCCAGGATTCAGCTGCAGTGGTTTAGCCCTGGCTGTAAAACTTCAGGGTTTTCTCTGAAATGAAATCAGTCTGAGAATCAAAGTAAATTTCCACCCTTCCCCAATCTGGAGGGACTCATTTGTGTGAGGTTTCAGCAGCAGAAAATGTGAGGCTGGTTCCAGTGTGAGAGGTTTTCTTTTGAAATCTCCACAACTGAGCCTCCTCAGAGAATTTGGGATGAGAACTTATTTTTAGTCGTGGTCTAGATTTTCATTGATCTGGGCTGGGAGTGTGGCAGCAAATGAAAGAAGCATTAACACTCAGCATTCAAGAGCAGGGAGCAGGCCAGGAGCATTAAACTCTCAGCATCATGACCACAGCCCTGTTTGTAACATTAAAAATGCATTTGGATGCTGTGAATTTGGCAGATGTCAAGTGTCTGTAAAACACTTGGTGGAGGGCAGCTTTCTGATGTGAATAACAACATTCAATTGGACTATACATTGGCTAGAATCAAATAAAAATAACATGTTTCTAGCACAACACCAGCGAGCAAATAGAAACCATGGAGGTATTTTAACCATTACTGAGGAAAATAACCTCACTGTTAGCTCAGTTAATCCCCAAGCAAGGAAACTTCATCTGAAAATTGGCTTCTTCTCCCACTTCAATGACATTTTCTAGTAACACACAGGCGTCTGAGTTCCTATTTGCATATTTCCTGGTACTGAAGTATTTTCTTGCACAAGATTCCTGATAAGATGCACAAAGAGGTGTTTAGAAATTAACACACCCACTAATGAGGTTGATGGGGTGATGTGACAGCTCTGTACCTGGGCTGGGAGGGGAGGAGGAGGCTGTGTCCATCTGCAGAACTGCAGGGATTTGGAGAGACTGACTGTGGGGTGGTTTTTTTTGGCTGGAATAAATGTTGCTAACACTGTTTTTGTGTGTATGAATGTCAGCCTGGTACTGTAAGTCACTGGAACATAACCTTTTAAAGAATGCATCACTTCCAAATTTAACAAACAAGTCATGCTCTTGTCCCACCTCTCGCTCGGGTTATTTTCTCCCCTCCTCCTGCTGCCTGGAAGGTCTTGTGTGAAAAGGTGGCACAAGGAATGATGATGTGTGGCCTGACCTTAAAGAGTTGCTTGGGCCCATGCCAAGGAAAGCTGTTTTTTAGGCAGCCTCTGAGTGATTCATGATTTACCTCTGCTCCCTATTGTTTCCCACCGCTGCCTTTGGAGTCTTTTCCTGTCGCATCTCAAGGTGAAGGAGGTTGCAGAGCTGTGGCTGATTCATGGGCTGTGTTTTCTCCCTCCAGCTTTGGAGAATTTGGCAAACAGCAGAGCTGCTCACTGGCTGCCCAGCTTACCTGAGCTCAGGCTGTGAGCTGGAGCTGGGTTTTCCACCTCCTGTGTGAGGTGTCTCAGCTTTCTGCTGTCAACACAAGAGCTCCCACTGCATAAACACTGGGTGAAAACCAAAAATCAGAGTGGCCTTAAACTAGGGGGGACCCCCTCGTGTCTTCCTCTCCACAAATTATTTTGGGAACTTGCTTCTGCTGGGAAATGCCTGAAGGCAGCCCTGGAACCAGGACACCCCACATCCCCTCCTGCATCCAGGCCAGTGTGGGACACACTACACCACAGCAGGAGGAATGTGATCCGTGGCTGCAGCCTTGTTCCAAGCACTCTGTGTGTCTGGAACCTCTCCCCCCGTGGCTGCTGCTGCCCCTCTTTGCTAAATTTACACTTGTCACAGCAGTTGGGAAGCCCAGGGGTCAAACATTGGGGGAAAAGGCTCGGACACTGCTGGCTCTGCCTCAGCAGCTCAGCCCTCTCCACGCTGTGTTTCTCAGCTGCTGCTGGGACTCAGAGGTTGCACCAAGTTGAATAAATAATGCTGATGGGTTAATTGTAGCTTGCAGGCTCAGTTGTTGATTAGAGTCATGTGGTGGTTTTTTTTCCAACCTTCATTTCAACATCCTCGTTTCGTTTAACCACAACAAATTGTGTCTCCAGCCTCTTTTATTTGCTGGTGCTGTTCTGCCCCCGGGATGAACTGCTGGTGGAGGGAAGGAAATGCAATAACTTCACCCCTGGTTGCTGTTTGGGCTGTGTGCATTTACATGTTCCCAGTTGCACTGATGAGGAAAGCAATGAATTAGTAAGGCAAGGTGAACCCAGGGCTGGGCCACAGCTGGGAGATCACTGCCTGTCATCCATCACGGGAGCCACAGAGGCTGCAAGAAAAGCAATTCCAACCCTCTTGATAGTGTTTTTCCTTAGAATTTCTGTCTGAAAGAAATCTATTAATAAAACAGTAACAAAATGCTTTTAAAATTCATGATTCACTGTTGTAGCAGGAGCAGAGTGTGAAGGGAAATGTGTTTTTTTCCAATGCAGTGTAGCCCTCAGCTTGGCTGTGTTTTCCCCTCTCTTTTTACAGCTGAAAGAATAGTCATTAGTTACATTAATAAACTTCTGTATTGCACCTTGAGCAATTAGACCTACTTTCATGCCCTAGATATTGGTTTCTTATCCCCTAATAACACTGTTTATTAAATGTGAGGTGTTTTCTTATATTTGAAATTTGTTTTTCCTTTGTTTTTTTTATTTGTTTTACTCTGTCTTTATAGTGACTGGGTGGGTCACTATAAAGGTGTTTCTTTCATTATTGGTTCATTTTCTTTATTTGTTTCCTCTGCACACAGTGTTTTACTCTCAGATGCTGTGGTTAGAATGTACAGCAAACAAAGTTCCAGTGATTTCATTAAACTGCCTTCTGATTCTTTTTAACTGTACATGGGCATGAAATAACATTTTTTATTCAGTTCTGAACTTCTCACCAGATCTGTCTGACAGGGCCCTCCTGACTTTAAAAAAAAATAGATTTTCACATAGTGTTACTTTCAGCAAATGTTGGAAGAAATGTTTTCATCTCTAAATGTGAATGATACAAATGATATATTCATTATATAAATATATATTATATAATGAATTTGTGTGTTCTGAGTCATGCAAGGAATATGCAGCACTTTTTTTAAAAGAGATAACGATTTATGTCTTAATGGCTAAGCAAAAATTTGGAAGAAAGTTTGAAGGAATGAAACAAGTGTTTATGAGCAATTCTGATTTACTCAGGTTTGCTGTTGAGTTCCCTGTGTGTTTTTTGGGTTTAATTTTTATGGAAATGTTTCCCCTTCTCTGAGGGATGTGATGCAGGACTGGAACAGAGCAGCAGCTGCTGTTTGGTCTCTCCCCCTGTCTCAGCCACATTTCTCAGCAGGAGACCACATTTCCTTAATTCATCAGATGGGGCAGAGCACATTTGTGTTTTTCCAGAGTTTTTAAGGAGTTGAAAGTGTCAGGACCAGGTGATGACACCCGTTTCCCTTATTTTTGGCAAGTTTAAGTGCTCAGGGACAGAATCCCATTTTTCTCTGCTCAGTGTTCCAGGGGCAGTTTTCAGGTGGGGATTTTGCCCACCCTGAGTGTGCTGCTTTCCACTGAGCAGCAGGAACATGTTCTTCACCCACTTTCCTGCTGGTTTTTTATCACAATCATTAAATGTCACCTTTAGAGAAATAGATTCTTTTGAAGAAGCCCTGAATTCCTGGGATCGTGCAGAAAAACTATCATTTGCCATTAGTGCTGAAGCAAAGGGAAACAGCAATTTACATCTGTAAAGAATTTCAGGCTGATTTTTTAATTTTATACAGATCTCTCCAAAGCTGAGACCATGCAAGACAGTTGCTGCTTGCTTGATAACCCACTTGAGTAATGTCCTGCAGGTCTGAGTTTAACAGAGTTAAACATGTTGAAAAGAACATTCTTTACTTCTTTGCTTTGCACTTAATCCACCAGCCTTTCAATGGAGGAGAAAATTTAATTCTCAAAGGTGGTTGAAGCCCCAGGGAGAGGCTGCTGGGGGTGTTCAGCCCTGGTACAGCACATTTTTGTGTGTTCATGTCCCTCAGTGAACATCTGGCAGCTCTGTGACACCAATCCATAAAGTGTTAACTTTCACATGATTCAGAACATTTTTCAGAGGAGACTTGTCTTTCCTCCTTCCCCCCACCCCCTCTGGAAAATGAATTATAAACCATCTCCAACTTTTATGCTTTTATTATAACCCAGCTATATTCCAGCAAAAGCTGCTGGCAGATAGTTTCCTCATCCATTTCCAAATGAAGATGTGTTAAATTTATTTGCTGGAGGAACTTGTAGCTTGTGCTGTAACCTTGGTCATGGGACTGGATATAAAAACAGAGGGATAGAAGCCCACTTAACAGCAGGGAACAAAGTGGAGCTGGAAATATTATCAGGCTGGGAAGGCAAAACGTGTAGAATTACTTGAGAAAGCAGATTTTGGACATGTGATTTTGGACATGTGGCTTCACTCACTCCATCCACGTGTGGTTCACACTGCTTGTGTGAGGTCAGGCTGTGCCATGGTTGTGCAAAAAGGCACCAGGTGCCCCAAGAAAACAGCACTAAAATCCAGGGGAGAGGCATTTCCTGGCCTCCACCTCTTTACCTGTGCTTAGAAAGAGCCATTCCTCCTGCAGGTGTGTGGGAGGCTGAGCTGCCCATTCCAAAGGAGTCAGCATCATGTTTTCCACCAGGATAATGTCCTGCTAATTCAGCAAGGGCTTTGGGCAAGCACTCAGTGTTCTGTATGTGTATTTTTTATTTATAATTAATGAGCATAGAGGTCTTGTGCAGGTTTCATTTTTCTGCTCTAAATATGTGTTGATCAGGAGTGAGTTCTACCTATTTTTCCACACTTAGTCTGTCAAAAATACATTCCAGGAACCTTAAAGGGCTGCTTTCATAAAATATCTTGATGAAATTTTGCCAAAGCATTATTGTAAAATGGATACTGAAACCCTGGCCCACTCAGCTTCAATATTCCAGCATGGGGCATTGACTTCTGTTGTGCTGCTGGTATTTCCTTTGTAAGAAAGCTGCTCCCCTGCACTGCCCCAGCCCCAGGGACTGTTAAGAGCAACTGTGTATTTCTTAGAAAGGTGAAAACTGAATGCAGATTTTCTCTCCACTCTGACCTTGTTTCTTTTCCAGGCCCTGGAAGAAGCCCAGAAAGCCATTCAGCAGCTCTTTGGTAAAATTAAGGATATTAAAGACAAGGCTGAAAAATCTGAACAAATGGTGAGCAGCACTTTCTTTCTGACCTTTAAAAGGGAGGGGACACTGACTTTTCCTGTCAGTAATATTTTTGTCCTTGATCCTGAGAGGTTGGTGATTTCCTACTGAGCCTTTGTGGAACCTGTAGCATTCACACTGAGCTGACACCTCTGCAGTCCCACAGAGGAAAGAGTGGCTTCTTACCTCCTGAAAATTATATTTTTGGGGCTTGATGTTTAAGCAGAACCCTTTTCCATTCCCTAGGTGAAGGAAATCACCCGGGATATCAAGCAGCTGGATCATGCCAAGCGCCACCTGACCACCTCCATCACCACCCTCAACCACCTCCACATGCTGGCAGGGGGGGTGGATTCTCTGGAGTAAGTGTGGGAATTCCTGGTGGAAACTTTGACACCACAGCTGAGTTGTGTAGTTTGTGCCGTGTTCTTTATGGGTTCATCACAGCCTGCCTAGATTTTGGAGGGAATTTTGCTTTAAAATCAGGATTTCTGCTGGCAGATCCTTTCTGAGTGACCCCCAGGCTGTGTTGTTTGTGTTTAATAGTTTTGCAGCATTGATTGTTGGAATTGCTCTGTTGATCCTTGGTGATAAGGAATGAGTCTGGCTTCATTAAGGAGTAGGACAGCCTGTTAGGAATCCTCCTTAGGGATGTGCTCTTGGGAATTTGGGAGGATTTTTGTCAATCTTGTATCTAAAACTGCAATGAGTTTTGGTAAAGGTCTGCTCTAGTTTTCATTCTAGCACGAGTTTAAGGGAACCTTGCAGCTCGTACTGTGTGTGAATTGGGGGTTAAATATTTCTAATAATTTATTGTGGGTTTTTAAATATGCTTGAGGAACACACAATCTGGGAAAACAGAGTTTTTTCACATGTTGCATCTGTGAAGTTGCACAGCCTGTTCTTGCTTTGTAGCAAATCCTACACGAGCACCGGGTCATGAAGTGCTGAGAATAAAATTTTACTCAGCCTGCTGTCTCCACTGGAATGATCCTAAAGGATGATACAAAAATAAATTAACTCGATTTTCTTCTTTTTCACTGTCAGTCCCCTGTGAAAGTTATTAACAGAGAAGTCAAGGCTAATGGCTTTTCAGCATCGTTCTCCTCCAGAGAAGCTTTAACTCACACTTTGTGTGTGATGACGAATGGCTTCACTCAGGTCATTACAGTCAAATAACATTTACTGCCTCCGGACCCATACTGGGAAGAGGATGCATTCAGTAGTTTACATGTTCCTTGCCAAGTGTTGCTTTTGACATTTATGCTTTTTTTGGGTTTTTTTTTTGAGGCATTGTTAGATGTGTGCCAGATTGGTTTATTTTAGCGTGGCTTAAGTGAAATTTTAATGCTCCGTTGGAATGTTAATGAAGAGCTGTGTGTTTTAGAAAAATAAATGTCAATAGGGAGACCAGCCTGACCCAGTGGGGATGAAGTAACCTGTGGAATTACCACCCAGGATTTTCATTGAGTCTGCCTTTGTAAAGCTTTAATTTCCTCTGCAGGGCTATGACCAGGAGGAGACAGTATGGGGAAGTTGCCAACCTTCTCCAAGGTGTCGTGAATGTGTTGGAGCATTTCAACAAATACATGGGGATCCCTCAGATTCGACAGCTCTCTGAAAGGTAAAAGGTTCAAACCCTGAGCACTTCCTGTCCTGCTGGGGAGGAAGGGTAGGAAATGTCTTAGGCAGATTCAGAGTCTCAAGGATGTGAAGCCTGGACATGGTCCTTAGAGCTTTTTTACAGCCAAAACAAACAGGTTAAAACTGGACAGAGTTTGCTGCAATCTGGAGCAGCCCATTCTGTTCAACAGCAGTAATTATTGTGGATGGAACTTGCTCTGTGCTTTTTACTCACTGGCTTTTCATTTTCTCACCTGGAGGAACCTGTGGAAGTGCAGATTGTTGTGTGTGATGTTCACGTGCAGGTGTTTGTGGTGAGCCCTGAGGTGATGCTTTCTCCTGCTCTGTTCAGCTCACTGGTGGAGCCTGGCGTGAGGCACAGATCTGTTCATGCCCGTGGTGATGTCTGGGCCCCTTTGTGCCTCACCATGGACGTCCCTGGTGCTGAGCTGCTGTCAGCCTGCAGTGCCCCAGGGCTTGGGCAGGCAGGATTTCTCCTTGTGCCTTTGCCAAACTTGGTTATTCTGAGCACCTTAAGTTCCTTCTGCCAAAACCTGCTCCTGTCACCCAATTCTGCTGAGATTTGAGGTTTTTAGCCAATCTGCTGGGCTTGTACAGTTTTGATTTTCTGAGGTGGAGTTACACTGATTTGGTGAACTTTGGTGCAAGTCCCCACCACCCTCAGCAGTAGCAGGTCAGTAAGCCACCATTTCTCCTCAGTCTTGGCTTCATTTGGGATGTGACAGCCAGGAGTTGAGGAGACAAAACCCTCCCTGTTCCAGGGGACATTGCTGTCCCTGCCTGAGATGACTTTGCTCATTACAGAGGTACTCAAAGGAGTCCTCCAGGCACAGTCATTAATTTTTTTTGGTGGCTCCCTTTGCTAAGACAGCAGCTGGCTCCCTGTGTTGTTTAGTGATGGAAACAGAGCTTGAATGATTTGTTTGTAATGTTTTCATGTAAATCTGTTGGACTTTCTTTATGGTTTAGATACCTCTTCCAGAAAACACAGATGGAATCCATGAAACAGAGCAGAACAAAAATCCACTCGAAATCTAGAGAAGGGATGGGGCCTTGTTTAACAAAGCATTTGACCATAAGCATTTGCTTAAATGAACATGAACATCAAGGAAATGTAAACATGTGTCAGTGCTTTTCTGAGTTGAGGCTGTTGTCTATTCCAACCTTGTGCTCAGAAAGATTGCTTGCTTCATTTTCTTCCAGAGTGGTAATGCCCTTTGGGCAGAAACCTGCTGTCACTGGCCATTTTAAGGCCAAATATAATTTAAGCCTTGGTCTAGAATTCTGGCTGGTTCTTCCCTTTCTGGTGGATGATTATTTAATACTTTTGTAGTTGCTGATTGTTATAAAAACCAATTCAGGCTTTCAGGGTGGTTTTGAGTCACACCGGCGAGACTGGCAAGGACATGGAGGAAAACTTCTTTTGTTTTATTCTCCCTTCAAGATAAGGATCTGAAAAGCTCAAGAAAAGTCTGTTCCTCCTATTTTTAGAATTGCCTCAGCAGGGTTTTCCTTCCAGTGTTTATACAGGGAGAGCTGCACCATCTGGTAGTGATAGAGGAGGCTGCTTGTGGGGCGAAAGGAGCTGCCCTGGGGTGCTGCTGGGAGCTCTTTACTGCTCCACATCCAGGCAGAAAATTCCTGCAGGGAGGTCCATGGCACCATAATTCTGCTTTTTGGAGTTAGACTCCATGGCTCTGTGTTAGGGCCTGGTTTGGGGTTGACTTTCCTCTCTCTTTTGCTTGGAAATCCTTTTGTGATTCATGAAACATCAGGGGAAGTTTGCCTGGCTTCTTGCGGGGATATTTTTAGGCTGTGAAATTGCTGGGGTTTGATATCTCATGGATTTGTTTTAATGGTACAAGTGAAGCCTCTAGGATGTTTGAGAAGGCAAGAAATGCTTTAGTAGATGTTGGCACAGGCCTGTGACAGTAACCAATGTCTGTTCTATACAATAAACCCATTATATACACTGCTAAACGAGCAGATTCTGTTGCTTTCTGAAATAAAAACCCTCTTTTTTTCATGGTGTGAATGGAGTGAAGCCAAGTATGAATGGGAAACCATGGGAAGGAGAAGTGCCTGCTCAGTGGTGTTGGACGTGCTCTTTGTCATGGGGTATTCAATCCAGGCTGCTGCTCCTGGATGCTGTGAGAAGTAATGATGTGTTTTTAATGTTGTTTTCCACCTGTTCTGTCCCTCTGAAAACAACCAAGCAAGAGTCCCACTGTAAGGATTCATTGGAAGCCTGGGCTGAACTCTCAATTAGCTGGCTTCTTGTGCTGATCCTGTTGAGTATTGATGTAAAAATGTCACAGTTCATAGCCAAATGTAAATATTTTCCTAAGAGTGTTCCTAAGACAATTTTTAATGCAGTGCATTGGTAGTTGTGTTGTAGTAAACAGGAATATTCTCTTATCTCTCAATCCTCTGCTGTTTTCTGTCTGTGGAGGGAGGTACAATTAGTGGTCCCAAACCCACCCAGAAAAGTGGCCCAGCAGATAGTGGAAAAAGCCTGGAAAGTATTTAGGAGAGAGATAATTATGAGTTTGCCATAGGAAAACAGGCTGGCTCAGCCTCTTTTTATCTCAGCAAGTTGCCAGGCATGGTTTAAGATTTCTGGTAGCTTTGGCTAAAGTAATTGTGGTTTCTATTAATTGAATGTCATTTGAAACATGGCAGTGGGGTTTTCTTGTTTTTATTTTTTAAAGGCAAGGGGAACGGAGAAGAAAAGCCACTAAATAATAAAACAAAAGTCAGAGAAACAGAAATCATTGATAGTTGGATAACCAGAGGGTTTGGCAACCCCAGGAAAAAGCAATTCCCTGCTGAGTGGGATATCCCAGCACATTTCTGGGGGAACCTACCCAAGGACAGAGACCTTTATCAAACCCACCTGAGGCTCTGAGAGATCCTAAATCTCTTATCTGGGCTTGCTGAGCCAATTCACTTGGTGAAGAGGTTCCACACACATCCTCAGGCACATGCAGGGAGGTCATTCAGTGCTGGATGTCCAGGCTTTTATCTTTTAATGCTGCACTGCATGGAGAATATTCTGAATTATTGAGAAGCTGACAGCTTTCCACGGGGGCAATAATCTCCAGTGGCTCAAGCAAGTGCCCCCCTGTATTCTCTGCCTAAGGCAGCTGAGCTATAAAGAGGTGGCAGAAAGGTTTTCTTCCTTCTGGGTGTGTGTTCATAATTGTGAAAATAGTTGACTGTGTCTGTGTGTGTGTGGTTATATAAAAATATATATTTACTGGGTGCTCACAAACACCTAAACTTTTGGCTGCTTGGATGGCTCTGCCCTGTCCCTCTCTTAAAAAATATGAAGGGAAAAAAAAAAAAAAAAAATTCAAACTTGTTCTCCCTGCCTGCTTTTGAGAGATTTTTATGCAGGACCTATTTTTAAAAAATACATATTTTTAACATCCCACTTGAGCAAGGCATTCCTGCAAGTTTCTTAATTTAAGGACAGGAGAATCCCCATTAAGACTATCCTTAAGTACTTTCCTGAATCAGTGCCTAAAACAACAAAGCTTGTGGACAGGGCTTTTAACTGCTTGACAGAGGCTCTTTTAAATTTGTTGAGTCTTTAGGAATCTGGCTGCTGCTCTTTTTCAGTGCCTCCACTGTGCTGCACTGCAGCTGTTGTCAAGCAGAAAGGTCCCCACAGCCTCTCCTAAGGAAAGAAGTATCACTGCTAATAGCTTCCAGTTGTTCATACAAACTCACTAATTTCTGTGACTCCTAATTCTGCACACTTCTTGTTTCTTGATTATTTGAAGGATAAAAAAATTTCCATCTGTGTTCAGTATCTTTTTTTTAAATTTTTTTTTTCTTTTTCCCCACTTCTTTTCCTGGAGAATCGAAGGGTTTGGTTCTGTGATGCTTTCTCACATGAGCTACAAGTGCTTTCTTGTAGAATTTCAGCAGGAATAAACCTGTAGCTGTGGCTTCCTCCTTACTAATTAAATTTCCCACTCCTACTTTGACATATTAGTGAATTCCTTTTGTTTCCCAGTTATGAAGTTGTTAACTGGGGATTTTTTACCTGGAAGAGTAGAGGAGTTTCTGAACATTCCTGTGAAGCAGAGAGCTTAAGTGAGAATTATTTTTGACATTGCAGGCAGGAAGCTTTTCCAACAAAATCCCCATAAATAAATCCTGGGGAAGGCAGGTCATACATCCAGTTAAATCACAGATATAAAGTTATATTTCAGCCTTCACTTTTGAAGGACTAGAATTTTCTGCGTTTGGCACCCTGAAAAAATCCAGCATTGTCAGATCATCTCGTAGCTGTTTGCTGCTAATGGAGCTCAAATGGGAAGATTAAAGAAGCAGATCATCCCTTGATAAGGTTGAGGAGTCTTAAACAAGCACGAAAAAAAAATTCCCAAGTCTTCTGCCCACAGTCTGAACAAACATTTTCACAACAGTAAATGTCTCCAGTCTTGCTGAAGTACCAATCTCAGTGGAAAAATCCACTGTTTGAGTGATCAGTTTAGACCTGAAAGTGTTTCCAGCATAATAAAAACTGATGGAGGAATTCAAGGGCTGCAGAGGGATACAAGTGCCTCACTGTTTGCTTTGGCACTTTCTAGTGTGTGTAGGCATTTCCATTTCCCTAGAAGTATCAATTAAGCTGTATTGACTTTTATTTCTGGAAATTGGAAGCTTTATTCTCTCAGACAAAAAAAAAGAGCAAGATTGTGGTTTATTCTACTCCCATTTCATATCTTTGCTCTTTAGTGTTTCTCTAAGACATAGAGAATTTATAATTTATAGGATAAAACTGCTGCCAGCAGTATTCACTTAAAAGTGGATCAGCACACCTGGAACTGTGAAAGTTTCGTGGTGAAGAGTGAGACATTGTGAAGCTTTTTACGTGTTACAAACATATTTCTGTTGAAATGTGGTCAGCATAAATGAAATTTAAAAGTAGATCACACTGGCATTAAAGGATTTTCAAAGAGCTGATTTCTCAGCTGATTAATTGGTCCTTTTTGAAATATTCAATGGCAGCAGGGCAGGAGAATCCAGGGCATGTTCTGCTGCACTCAGGGGTCAGGGCTGTGCAGAGTTGTCACTCAGAGAGCAAACACTCTCCCAGTTTTCACACACAGACCTTCTTGATGTGGATGTTTCCTCTTCAGCATCCTTTTGATCCCTTCCAAACCTTCATGCAGCTGGTGGTGGTTCAGCCACCTTGCAGAGATGTTTGCAGGGAGGTTTTGAGGCACCACCAGAGCCTTTCCTGTGTCCCCCCAGGGTGAAGGCAGCACAGAACGAGCTGGGGCAGCAGATCCTGGCTGACTTCGAGGAAGCCTTTCCTTCTCAAGGTACAAAGGTAAAGTTCTCACTTTTCCCTCTTCCTCCCATTGAGAAGTGTCACTGAAAACTTTTCAGTATGATCGTTGTTGGATTTAGCCTCATTTTCCCTCTAGATTTGCCTGTTTCAGGAGTTTCTTTAGAAAGCAGAGGGTGATTCCTCACTGTTCCTGTCAGGAACGTGAGGGGGAACTGCCACCCTTCCCTTCACTTTGCACTGAGGGCTGCAGCCAGGCAATAATTCATCTGTGAGACCCCACTGGGGTTTCCTTGGAGTCTCACCCAGTCCCTGGTTATTTGTTTGTCACAAAAATTTGTGTTTTGTTGAGAGGAAGCCCAGCACAGGCTGGCTGTTGACACAGTGCCCCCGAGTTTGTGGTTTGCTCAGCCCAGGTACAGATCTGGGGCTAAAGGCACCAACTGTGCTTCCCCAGCTTTGTGCATCCAAACATTTGCAAACAGTAAAGGGGAGTAGGTGTGAATTTGAATTTACTCCCCAGAAAACACCAGCTCTGCTGGTTTCTTCATACAACTGACAAGTAAAGGAATGAGGAGACTCTTTGGAACAGTTGGTGAAAGGCAAATCTGTGTCCGTGTGAAGCAGCACCAAAAGAGCCTTTTTTTAAAAAGTACTTCTGAATTTTCTGCCTTTTTTAAAATAATGCTTCTAATTTTTCTGGTTTTATTTTAAAAAGTGCTTCTAAATTTTCTGCCTTTTTTTAAAAAAAGCTTCTAAATTTTCTGCCTTTTTTAAGAAAAATGCTTCTAAATTTTCTGCATTTTTTTAAAAAAAGCTTCTAAATTTTCTGCCTTTTAAAAAAAAAAGCTTCTAAATTTTCTGCCTTTATTTAAAAAAATGCTTCTAAATTTTCTGCCCTTTTAAAAAAATACTTCTGAATTTTCTGCCCTTTTAAAAAAAAGTTCTAAATTTTCTGCCCTTTTTTAAAAAAAGCTTCTGAATTTTCTGCCTTTTTTAAAAAAAAAGCTTCTAAATTTTCTGGCTTTATTTAAAAAAATGCTTCTAAATTTTCTGCCTTTTAAAAAAATGCTTCTAAATTTTCTGCCTTTTTTAAAAAAAATGCTTCTAAATTTTTTGTTCCTTTACCATGGAACAACTTAATGGTCAGTGAAATGGAAGCAGCTCAGTTTTCATGCAACAGAAAAAAAGATGCAGCAATAAGTAAAGAGTAGCAGCAGAAAAGAGAATAAGAGGAAAGGATAAACCCAAGATAAGTTAGATGCATTTACAATCAACCCATTCAACTTATTCAACCTGAAATCATTTTCTTCCTGTTTATTTTGCCAGAGGACTGGTGGGCCCAGCAATGTCCTACGTGATGCCTGCCTGGTAGCCAACGTCCTGGATCCCAGGATCAAACAGGAAATCATCAAGAAATTTATAAAACAACACCTCTCAGAGTACCTGGTCCTTTTCCAGGAAAATCAAGATGTAAGGGAAGCTTAGCAAGCTCCATTTGGATTTCACATTTTGCTCTGCTGGCCTTCCCAAAATTCAGGCTTCCACAGGTTCCTGTGGTGAAAAGTTTTTCTCCCAAGAGCTTGGAAAGTGATTGTGGGTGTGATCTGGAGTGGCTGATGAGCTGGGAGCTGGTGTTATCTCTGCCAGGATTCTCCCACCTTAGACCTCAGTTTCTCCAGCCCATCACTAGAAATGTTTTCTCCCCATATGTAGAAAATAAATAAATTCGTGTTAGATTTATTTCCTGCCCTGCAAAGGGTTGAAAAATGAAACTCTGGAAATTGCAAAGTCAACACCACCATCCCCCAAACAATGAAGAAACACCCCAAAATGCTTAGAAAGCTGAGGGGGAGGGATTTCTAGGAAGTTAATTATCTTTGTAGTAATTTTTAAACTTCCTGATACTAACAGCTTTTTAAAAGTTTACCATAACCTTCTTAAATTTGGAAAAAAACCCCTACACAAACCAAAATCGCATTTAGATCAAAAAGTATTTTATCAATTTCAAATGTTTGACATAGAATAGAGGAAGGCTAAATGCCTAAGTTTAAATAGCATTTTTCCATCAAGCATTTTTGGATCAATCTTCCTGGTTTTTGACCAGAAAATACTAAAACTGGGGGGAAAAAATCCCTTCCTGCTCAGGTTGTAAGAATTTTTGTTGGAGTTTAAATGTGAGCTGAATGTAAGGAATTCCTGCACTCTCATCCCACTGTTGTCTTTAACCTCTGTCTGTGAAACAAAGAGGGTGGGATCAAATGAAATATTATTGGATTGAGTTTTCAATAATCTCTGCATGATTTAGGAGTACTGTTATCCTCATTTTCAACAGAACTTGCTCTCTTAATTCGCACAAGATAGGATTTTCAGTCTGGCATGTGTTTAAGCACTTGGAATCCCAGAGTCATTTAGGTTGGAAAAGACCTTTAAGATCTTTGATTCCAACCTTTTCCAAGTTCACCGCTGAGCCCTGTCCCTAAGTGCCACATCCACACATCTTTTAAACTCAGCCAATTCCCTGAGCAGCCTGTTCTAGTGCTTGATAACCCTTTCAGTGAAGAAAACTTTCTTTACATCCAACCTAAACCTCCCTTTGGAGCATTCAGAGGGTGTTAATTGATGTCAGATCAGCTCTGATCAGCCCGAGCTCCTCCTCAGAGCTGCTGCAGCAGCTCAGCTCTAAATATTTCCAACTTGCTGCTGCTAAAGATGCTGTTTGTGCTAAAAAAATCCTTGTTTGTGGGGTTCAGGTGGCCTGGCTGGATAAGATTGACCGACGTTATGCCTGGATCAAGAGGCAGCTGGTGGATTACGAGGAGAAGTACGGGCGCATGTTCCCCGCGGAGTGGTGCATGACGGAGCGCATCACCGTGGAGTTCTGCCACGTCACCAGGTGACCTCCTGCTCCCCATCTTCCTTGGAAATAAAAGGCTGTCTTGGCTCCTGCCACACTGGTCAGTGTCTAAAGGCAGGCTGCAGATAGCTCTCTGTGGGGTTGTGATTAAAAGGAAGCGAGGAGGGAGAACCCTGAGAAGCGTCGCTATAAAACAACGTGGAATTGAAGTGATGTAAAAATCGATTTGCAGTGTAACAGGGGTAAAAATCAGCAATATTTCAGGCCAAGTGGGATAATAGCATGAGCTGGCTGTGGGGTGAGTGCTTCAGACCAGGCTCTTTGCCAGCCAGAGAGAGGGAAAGAGAGGAGGGTGCCAGGTGGAGTCCCAGTAGCACCATTGCCTTTGTTCTGGGACCGCAGTGGGAGTCACTGTGCTTCCCAAGGTTGGATCCTCAGGGCTTTCCCAACTGGCTGCTAGGAGATGGGGTCCTGTTACCCACAGAGCTGGGAACAACTGTGGTTGTGTTTGAAATGGGATCTGCAAAGCAGTTTTATGTTAGAGACCCTCTTAGGAATTAGCCTGAATTTTGTGATGGAAGTCTCTCTGGGGAGTGGACTGAGTTGCAGTGTTAGGTTTCAGATCTTTATAGAAAACCACATTTGTTTTTTCTATATCCCCTGTCTCTCTTGCAGGGCAGAGCTCTCTAAGATCATGCGCACCAGGGCCAAGGAGATTGAGGTGAAGCTGCTTTTGTTTGCAATTCAGAGAACAACCAACTTTGAAGGGCTCCTGGCCAAACGCTTCTCGGGCTGCACTCTGGCTGATGGCACAGTGGTAAGGGCATTTCTGAAGAGCTGTCCTTTACTCAGCAGCTTTCTCAGGAGAAAGAAACCCCCTCACACACAGCTCAGGTAGTGGAGAGTACAAAAGGTGTCACCTGCAGTCTCAGGGTGTTTGATGTGACTCTGCTCAGTGGCCTCTAGTTGGAAAAGTGATTTTTAGTTGTGTAGACTGTACAGAAGATGGCACAGGGCTCACAAGAATAAAAATGCACTGCTTGTGTGCTTTTTTGGTTCTCCTGGGGCCCTGTGCTGTTTGAACCCACATGGCTCTGGAGAGCCACAGAGTGATTGTGGTGTGGGAACTGCCTTGTAATATTTGTTCTCCATGTGTCAGTGACACATTATAACTCAAAGTCCCCTCTTCTCCTCCTGTCTGGGTACCACACGTTCACCACATGCTACCAACTTTCAATCCCACATTGTTGGGTCACTCTGCCTTGCAGGGACATTTGTAGCTTCTGCTTTGTCTCTTTTGGTAGATTGTAAAGTCAGAACCAAGAGAAAAAAAACTCAGGGAATGTCTCTGGAGCCATCTCTGAGCTTTTCCTGCCTGGAATCTCAGCCCAGAGCTCTGCCAGCCAAATGCCCTGGCAGCACAGAACATGTGTGGCTCAGAAGCCACTGGTTTGAGGTTGGCTCCTCTGTCCAGCTGGTGTCTTGAATCGTGGTTGGATGTGATAATTCAGCCTCCAAGGAAAGCCTGCTGGACCCACTTGTCATTTACTGTGGGTGCTGCTAATTAAAAGAGGAAGTCCTGTAAGTTTTTCCTCCTGGCTGAATTTAGATCTCTCAAGAATATGGTTTTATTTATTCTGACAAATTTCATAGAAAATTTGCAGCTTTAATTAAATCGGCTTCACTGGGTTATTTTAAGTAGGAAAAGCAGAAAGGGAGGGTGTGGTTTCCAATGACAGAAAATCCTGTGTTTCTCCCTTTCTGACATGCCTAGAGGCATGTCACTCAGGCATGTCATTTGCCCTGTTTCATACCCAAAATGAAGGCCAATATTATAAATATCTGGCTGGTGAGTGCAGAGAGGGGGAGAGACAGTGGGAGCAGCAATTTGGGGTTTATTGCAGGGCAGAGTTTTGGGGCTGCTGTTGTGGGTTATCCCAGTGGAGACCACACACTCTGCAGTGGGGTTTGGGAGAGTGGAAATGTCCCAGTGGACAGAATGAATCCTTTCAAGGAGGATTCAAACAGAGCAGGGGCTGAGGATGGAGGGATGGAGAGGGAGCCAGGATCTGATCACCTCTGCTGGGAGAAGGCAAATTGCTGGGCAGTGCTTTGAAGGGTTCAGGACAGCAAAATGTGGATGCAGCTATGTGCCAGAGGGCACAAAAGTGGCTGTTCTCCTAAAGAGCTTCCTCTTTTCCAACAGAAGAAGCCAGAAGTGCCACCTCCCTCCACCAACCCCTTTCTGGAGGATGAAACTGGGCCAGAGGCAGATGAGATTGTGATGGAGAAAAGTGATACGGACAAAGTAAGTCTTTGAAGTTCTCAGCTGTCAGAATCTCCAGTGGGGCCTCAGCTTTTCCCATCCCACTGATTGGAAAAGTTTGTTTTCAGAGCAATTAATTTAGTGCAGTTTTGATCCTTTTGTGAAGCATTCAGACTCCCAGTATGGCCATGCTTTGCTCTGGCTCATTTCACTGCAACCAAAGCAATCTTTATTCCAGTTAATAGTGCGGAGACAATCCTGCCACGTGACAGTGAGCTGGATTCTCTTCCAGCCTGTACAGCAACAGCCCCACTGTAACTACAGGATTTCTGTCAAAGAGAGATGAAATAGCTATTTGGGTTTTCAGATCCCCAAAGAAGCTCCTCTACAAACAGTTGCAATTCACATTTTGCCCTGTCAGCCGAGCAAACTGTCTGGAGCCACCAGGCAAGTCATTGAACTTTCAAGTGTCAGCTTTAGATTTTCACTCCAGATAAATCACTTCTGGGATTTTTTTTTTATCTTTACACTGCTTTTCATCCATTACCTCTGCAAAGCAGGCAGCACCTTAACTGCTTGTCCAAACACAGGGCTTCCAAAGCCCTCTGCAAACATTAAAGGATGAATGGCAAATGCAATTGTTTTAATTGGCACAAATATCAAAGCCTGTATTTTTTATACACCCAGCTGGATGTTTTCTAAATGTTCAATTGTGAGTTACTTGAGGCTGGTACTCTGCTCTTATTTAGGGGATTTACAGCCCTGTGAATGGGCCATGTACAGGTGTATCCTGATGGTGACCAGAGCCTCAAATCCATGGGGAGATGAGGAGGTGGGAGCTCTCCACCAGCACAGTCTGGTGCACTGCATCCCCTCCAGATTTTCACATGAGCAGGGCAGCCCCTCTGCCTTCATCCACAGCCAAAGTCCTGAAACAGAAAGATTTGAGCAAGGTTTTGCTCTTTCCATTAAAATACAGCTTGGGCAGTTGGTGTTGTGTGGACTGTATCAGTGAGAGAGGGATTGGGAACTTGGGGAGACATCCCTGGTGCATTTTTTGGGAAGAGCTTGCTTTGCAATTCTTAATGACTGGAAGGTTGGCTTGGATGTGCAGTGTTGAGATGAGAGGACATCCCTGGAGAAGTCAGTGATGTTAGGAGGCATGTGAAGAGAAAATTGCAACAATTAGGGCTGGATTTATTGAACAGCAGAATGCAGCAGTTCAGGAGCTTCTGGGAGAGGCACTGCTGTGCCTTGTGAAGCCAAGCATGGAAACATCCCTGGAAATGCAGTTTGTGCTGAGGCTGCCCTTTCCCTGTAGGAATGCCCTGTGTCAATGTCACAGTGCTGGGCTCTGCAGCCTCCTGTGTGCCAGGTGGGCTCCAGCATTTCAGTGTCACAGTGCCAGCAGCTGCTGGTTCCTGCTGAGAGTCTGCAAGTGCTGCCAGTCTCATCATCTCCTGCTGTCACTGCCTGAAGAACAGAAGGGACACAAAGTGTTGAAGGGTTTTCAGTCAAAGAGCCCTTCCAAAACACCAGTCCTGAAAAATTCAAGATTGGGAATCTAAGAGGGAGCACAAGAATTTTTTTGGGGGAAATCCATGCTAAAAAAGCACCTCTTTTGGTAATCCTAGCAGTTCAATTTAATCTGTTTACTTTGGATAGTAATGAAAGGAAACTGGGCCAGCTGCAGACCTCCTTACTGTGACAACAGTAACCTTTTATTATTTCCATCAAACTCAAGGAGGAAATAGCTTAAACATCTGCAGCTTTTGGACAGGGTTGCACACTCAGAAATACAGCTTCACTGCTACTGTTAAAAGATTTAGTATTCCTTCCCCAGACACGCTGGGAGCAGCGTGGTGCAGAGACACACAGAGAGCCAGGCCTGCTGCAGGAGTTGGCTCTTCCAGCCTTGGTGAGTGGTAAACATGGTGAATCTGCAGTCTTGTGCTGCCACTGCCATGCCGTGGAGGTTTCTGTGATTCCCAGGCATTTTTTTTCCTCCCAGCTGCAGTGAGTGTGTGCATCCAGCACAAATGACACTGGCAGAGGGAGTTGGGTGGAGGATGCCTGGTAATGCTTCTGTCCCAAAGCTCTTAAAACTTAAATTCTTCATTCAAGGCTCATAGATAGAGGTGGTCTGGCTTCCATAAAACCATTTCCTCACTTTCAGTTTGCAGCCATAAGTTGGGATTCATCATTTGGATCTGAATTATTGCTGAGAAATGTTTGCCTTGTCACACTCTGATAGTTCTGCCAAATTCTTGGTGCCACCTCCTCTGTTGTTCAGGAGAGAAAGTCCTTTAGGCTTCCTCATTTTGATTCTTTTGTTTGGCTTTTCTTACACTAAAAAAAAAAAAAAAATTCAGCTGGAAAAAATTCATATCTTCATTGGCTGGGAGCTGATCCTGGCTTTTTGTGGAGAGAGAAGCAAGAATTCTATTCCAGAGTCACTGCAGCCCTCTGTGCGGCCAGTGCAAAGTTGCTGGGAAACAACAAGAGAAATTTCCTATTAGTAAAAAAGAATAATAACAATCTAGCTGTAGGGCAAAAAAGAGCTTAAAGGCCCTGGTACTTAAACATGCACAAATTTAAGTGTGTGAGTAGTCCCAGTGGCTTTGGTGAGCTGTGCTTGGCCATGGTTTAGTTTTGTGCAGCACTAAACTCAAATGAGGGTAAACAGGATGGCTCCCAAATGGCACATGTGCTTAATGCTCTAAATGTGATTTAAAAAATAGAAATCTTTGCATCCCCAGAAACATGTTTCACAGTGAAAGCAGGCCTGTAGTGTTGCCTGTATAATTCTGGCTCCTCCAGTAATTACATGCTGTTTATCTAAATAAAATTCATTCAGATGAAGCCTGTAATGTTGAGTTATTGCCCTTGATATTCTAAAATGTAAGGATTCTTCAATCTTGCTTCCAAATAACTGCTACATTTGATTTCAGAGGGGACTAGTGGAGCCTTGTTACTGCTTGAAGGATTCGGGGAGATTTTATTTGCAAACTGCATTAAGATCCTTCAGCTGAAATCTGTTAGCATGGAGCAGCCTTCTCTTGAAGGCTAAGAATATTTTACAAGTGGAGAGATAATTCCTTGGATTGCTAACCGCTCTCTAAGAAGGAGGGAAGACTTGGATAAAATGACATTTATATGCTTTTATTACTTGACAGCAAATTTCTGTGTTACAATATCTCTTAAGTTTTATATCCTTGTGTGCTGATGCATTGCTGTTCCTTCAAGGTCTTACAGGGCAGGTTTGAACCAAACATTCTGATTGTTTTCTTGCAGCCAAAGAAGCCAAAGGTCCCTGACAATCCTTTCCATGGCATTGTTTCCAAGTGCTTTGAGCCTCACCTTTACGTGTATATCGAGTCCCAGGACAAGTGAGTAACCAGCCTGAGTTTCAGGCTTTGTTTGCTTTTGGATGTGTTGGGTTGTGCTGGATTCTGTCCTCAAGCTGCAGAAAAATTAATTTATTGAAACTCTGCTGCCTGATTTCAACAGGAGCAGTGTTTGTGGTTCAAGAAGCTTTGAGTGGGGCCTTTGCTTGGACAGAAGGAGTGTTCAGAGGGCTGTGGAGGTTGGTTTTGTGTGTAATTGCAAAGGGCTGCAGGAGTGGTTGGTGCCTGCTGCCTTTCTGTGCAAGAGGCTCAGAGTTCCTGAAATTACTTCTGTTGCCTCTGCAATTCCCACTGCTGACATGTGTCTTTCTTTCATCTCGTGTCTTCCACAAATAATAGGGTTGGGTTTTGTGTAAAATACACATGTGGCTTCGTGGCAGAGGAGCTGCAAGATTTGCTTTGTAGGAAGAAATTATTTGAGATCCTCAGATGAAAGCTGCTGTAGATGAGCTGGCTGTAAGATAACATTATCATTGCTCACAGACTGGGACTTTGTCAAGGGGCTTTAATCCCTGGAACCCTTCTTCATCTTCCTCTTTGACTTGCAGCAAAACAACTCCAATGAAAGGAGTTTACAGCTTGGAGCTTTGAGAAGTTTTCAGGGCTCTCACCACACTTTCTTGTGCACCTCGATTCACACCAGGGTTTAAATAACATCTCAGTAACATCTGCAGTGCCACCTGGGAGAGGAAATAGTTGAAAAAGGTTCAATTTTGTCTTTTAGCAGAGATTAGTGGCTGGAAAGGAGGAGGTGCCCACTTCATGTATCTCATCTGTGTGTGCTCTTCTATCTTCCAGGGCTTTGCACATGAGAGAAATGTGTAACTCCAGGCTTGTAGTGTCCTGATTCTATTCAAACTCCATGATAAGCATCTTGAAAAAGCTTTTCTATGTCCCATCAACTTTTTATGCCTTTAAAAAAAATCATTAAATAGCTGAAACCTTGCACAGTGCTGTGTCCTGCTGGGTTTAGGTTCCACTCTGCAGTATAACAAAGGGAAACTGATATTTCCCCCCTGCCCTCAGCCAACTGAGCACAGACTTGTGCTTATTTCTTATTTCTTCCCTTCTCACTGGGGGCCATTTTAATCCCCATTTTGGTAATTCTACCCCACTGTGCTCCTAGCCCCTTCAGTTGCTTTTTTTTTATTTTTTCTTCTCCTTTTCCTTTACAATCATGAGATGTTTTATATTAGCTTTATAGCCACAGGCTGCAGGGAGTTCAAAGAAAAACTGCCACAGTATTCCCCATGCTGCCCCTGACTGCCAAAAATTGCTTTCCTTCATGATTTTCTCTCTTCTTCTTCTTACTTTGATTGAACTTTGGAGGAGTCTGTTGCTGATGTCTGAAAATGAGATGCTGCTCAGATCATTAATTGTATGTTTGAGCTCTGCATAGTGAGAGCAGTGTGATAGTTGTGTTCATCATTGAAAGAAAAAAGAAATCCAGAAAAAAGCCTGGACATTTTCTGCCAAAAAAATTGTTTCCATACCCTTTTAAAGAAGCACAATGCCAAAATCTCTAGCAGTTTAAGAGGAGACACCTGAAAGGAGGAGTTTAAAGATGCTGCTCTCCACCTTCAGCTGCAGAGTAAATATCAGATTTCTGACCAGCGAGGCAGATTTCACTCCTGCCCCTTTGGGATGTGCATCTTTAGCTCTCCTTTGTGGTCAGCTGGAGCAGCAGGAGCACACAGACGTGAGCTGAGCTGTTCTGCTGGGGAGGAGGAAGAGCTCTGTCGGGTCTGCAGGGCTGAGAGTGTGCAGAGCCCTCCTTCAATCTGCTCAAAGGCACGTCCCAGTCCAGAGTGCTGGGAAAACTGGCACTGTGTGCTGTGTGTTGGCAGCCTCGTCAGCAGAGGGGCTTCCAAAATCCCCAATCCTTGGAAACTGCTCTGCAATGCCCCAGGGGTTCAGTGCCACTGCCCCAGTGCCCAGCTCTGTTCACAGCACTGGACACACCCAGTTTCCTGAGCACCCTGTTCTTCTCTCGTGCTGCTCAACGAGTTCCTGGTTCCTCTGGTGATTGCCAGAGGTGCAGAACAACCCTGAGTAAGTTGAGTGAAAGAAAAAGAAAAAAAATTTTAAAAAATTAAAAAAAGGAGGAGGAATGCAGGAATGAAAAGAAGCAGAATAGAATTCCCTTTATGTGATTTCATTTCATTCTTTCTCTTGGTTAGATTTGGCGAGTTCTCGCTCCCAATAAATATGCTACTGTTAGGAAATACCACATCTGCTCTACCAGAGAGTTTTCTTGGAGCTTTTCCACAGAGTCTGTGGAGAAAACATTCATTTTTCTGTAGCTCTCCTGTCTTCTTCGTGTTTCATCTCCCAGCAGCTTTTTCTGCCAGGCTCTCTGTGCTCCCACTGTACCACACAAAGATTTGTGGCCTTTGCATCATATTTGGGCCAGCTGAGACTCATGTGAAGGTTTGCCATCTACCAAGGTGTGCATTAATGATGTATTGGTTCTTTTAGTGCACAATATGGTGATGTTTTGCTTGCACCAGTGCCATTCTGAAATAGGAGCAGCCCCACAGTTTGATGGGCAGTTTTATCCAGGTTGGGATCAGAACAAGCGTGAAGCCCCAGCACTGCTCTCCCAGCTCTTCTCAACAGCTGCATTTTCTCCTGCAGCCCAGTTGACAAGACCTTGGGGGACCAGGAAAATGCAGATCCATTTCACTTTGCCTCAGAGAAGAGGAGAACATGTGGGCTAAGCATAAAGAAACAAAAGCCATTGACATTCCTGACCGTGTCTTGAGACTGAGAGAAGGCAAAAAAAAAATCAAGTGACTGGTGACTGCTAAGAAAGCTCCACTTTGTTGCCCAGCTGGAGGCCAGCACAGATGCAGAGGTGGAGATGCAGCTGTTGGATTTGACAAGGAGTGAGCCACGTCCTCTTTCCTTGAGAAGCTGCAGGAATCTGCAGCCTGCAGCACGTGTGAGCCCTCCTGCAGCAGCCATCTGTTTGGCTCTGCTACAGCTACAGAGGGAGGTAAATTCTGCTTCTCTGTGGCCCAACACAATCAATGCTTCACTTCAGCCTTCAATTGCTGCTGCCAGTGTGGAGATTTATCACATCAGTGCAGCAGCCTGATGTTTTTACAGGGCTTGTACCACAGCCGAGGAGCTGTGAGTGTGGAATCAGAGCTGTGTGCAGTGCTCAAGGAACAGGCATGGAAAAAAAGGGGCTACTTGTCTTTGCTAAAGCCAACCAGTGTTGCTCCGTGACTGAGAGTCCTGATATTCCAGGCACATTTCTGGAGATAAGTTTGACCCAGCAGATCAGAGTGGTAGGAGCTCATCCATTCTGTGAGGGAGCAACCTCTGAGTTTCTCAGGGAAGAGACTTGTGAGTTCTCTGGTAAGCTGGAATCAAAGGGGTTTTCTCTCTCATGAGAGGGAAGGAAAAAAGAGGTGGAAACTGGAGGGAAGTGGGAAAGAAAAAAGAGGTGGAAACTGGGGGGAAGTTGTTGTTGGCAGGTTTTTGCCCTTTGAGAACGTGCTGAAGAGTCTCAGTCATTCTCCTGAGGATTTGGCTTTCCCCTTAGGAACCCTGGATTCTGGCACAGCTGAGTCATTGCACCCTCAAAGGGGTGAAGGTTGTGCTGTAGAAAGGGCAGAGCTGCAGGAAGATCTTATTCAAAATAGGAATATGAAATCCAGGAACTCCTGGTCAGCAGAGTACCTGTCTCATCTGAAAGGCTTATCTATTTCCCAAAAGCCAAGCTTCCTTGAGGAAAGCTGTGTCTGTGTGTGAGTGTGTCTGGGGGAGGAGGTTTATTGCTGGAACTCAGTTCATCTGGCAAAGGTTATTTCATGGAGCTGAGCTGGGTTTGGTCTCTGACACGGATGTGCTGTCTCTGGAGGAGTAGGACCAGAGGAACTCCCCGAGATCAGAAGATTCTCTGGTTCTGTGTTGATGGCTCTGGCCCTCTGCCATGCTCCAAAGCCTTTTTGTCCTGGTGAAAGGATGGAGTGAAGTTTATAGCTGCCTAAAGACCAAAATATTTGAGTAAGGACCAGGCTGTAATGAATCACTGGAGACAATAAGAGGGCTTTTTGTGCTTTTAAAAAGAGCCTTAAGTAGGAAGTGCACTTTGTGCTCATGCTAAATAAAACTTCTTGAAAGGATGTGTGAAGTTGTGCAGAACCAGGTGGTATCCAAATGGGACCAAGAAATGGCAAATGGCACACAGCATTTTGAGCACATCCCTTCAAAATCCAAATTCCCCGAGGTCTTCTCCAGAGGCCTCTGGGATGGGAAGCCTGACTGTTCCTTTTCCTGGTGCCAGGAATGAAACTCGAGCACAGCCTTAATGCACTTGCATCAAATGTGCTGAGGCGAGTCCTGGCAGACCTGGGAGCTTTTATGTGTGGCTGGAGAAGAGATTTGAAGCTGCCACTAAAACTCCTGGAGCACGAAAGGTTCAGGAATTGTGTGAGCTTTGTGCTGGGAGCATGGAGATAAGAAAGGGCTGGGAATACCCAGCTGATAAACCTGAGCTTGCTGGTGTCACAAGCAGCATCTCACTGTAAGCATTATTCCTTCTTTTTCACTCCAGTTCTTCCCTCAACAGACTCAGATATCTTTTTGTTCCCCACACCAGGAATCTGGGTGAGCTGATTGACAGGTTTGTGGCTGACTTCAAGGCCCAGGGTCCCCCCAAGCCCAACGTGGATGAAGGAGGAGCAGTCCTGCCCAGCTGTGCTGACCTCTTTGTGTACTACAAGAAGTGCATGGTGCAGTGCTCCCAGCTCAGCACTGGGGAGCCCATGATTGCCCTCACCACCATCTTCCAGAAGTACCTGCGGGAATACGCCTGGAAAATTCTCTCTGGAAACCTGCCCAAGTGAGTCTGGCTTCCCCAAAGTGCTGCAGGCATTCCACTGCACTGAGGAGCAGATGATTTGTGAAGAAAATTAATAGATACAGCCTTGTGAACACTCATTTCCCTGTCAAACACCCCAGGTAGCAGCAGGATCACTCCGTTTATTTCGTGGTTTTCTCCAAAGTTCAGTTTCTTGCACAGAGAAAAAAAAGCAGGAGAGTAAATGGGCAGTCACACATTGTTTTTCTGTTAAGGGCCCCTGGAGAATAGCTTCATATTTGGCTTTGATTAGCAGCCAGATTTGCAGTTTCTTGAAGTTCCTTTTGAAATGCCAGCCCAAGTGTCTTTCAGAGAGGCTTGGCTTTCAGAATTGCTGCTTGGGTAACCAGCTCACACTGGGCTTCTCAGCTGCCTTAGCCCAACATCATCTATATGGTAATTTATAATGATGGTGGTTTATCTCTGAGATGCCCAAGTGCTTCCCTGTCCCCTCCCTCTGCTCTGGAACATTTTATCTCTGTATAAATAAGATCTGTAGATGTAAATGCAGTGAAAGGAAAGGAAATCTTTATGAGTTTGCACCAGTATGTATCAGTGTACAGGCTGAAGGTGCTCCTGAGATGTTGCCAAAACTCCACTGCAGATAATTTTATTTGCTGTGTAACATCTTCAGTTTGTTTCCTTTGTAAACCTGGGAGCAGGAGAATGACTTTGTGAAACCAGTAAAGTCTTTCACAGATGGAAGGGGAGAGTGTTCCATCCAGACAAGTGGAAAGATAAATTTAATGTGTGTTCTCCATCAGACCTCAGTTGCATTTTTTATCCACCTTTTTTTTTTTTTTGAGTGCTCCATTTTTGCTGTCCAAGATAAATATCACTGTCCTATTTTTTTTTAATGGATTTGGATTATAAAGAGTTGAGAGGTAGGGAATTTCCTGCCTCTAAACTGCTCTGAGTCTTTCTTTGTTGATACATGAACGTTGCTCACTGGAAGACAGTGGAGGGGAAGGCACATCTTCTATAATTTACTTTATTGATACCATCAGCTTTTAAAACAGGTTGCCAAAGTCTCAGATGCATGTGGACAGCTGTTTAGTGCTGCAGAGATAAATATGACAAGTTTCTTGATAGTTCTGAGATTCTCCTGTAATCTTTAATTAGATTTTGGATAACTGGCAGTGAAGGTGAAGCTACCTGGGGAAGGCTGTGTTCCACTTGCATCCTAATCTATTTTCTTGTCAGTGAGGGAGTTGTCCTTGAAGACCTGGTGCAAAGCTCTTTGTAGAAGGAATTCCTTCCCCAAAACGGCAGCTGTGGGTTTGATGTCCTGTGTTGCACAGGGTGTTGAGTTGTGGTCAGAAAGCCTTTTTTATGGCATTAAAATCCAGCAGTAATTTTGCACCTTGAGTGTCAGTACACTCAAAAACCTCACAGGTTTTATCTGTTTGGTTGTTTGTTTTTTTTCCAGGACAACCAGCAGCAGTGGTGGGCTCACCATCACAAGTCTGCTGAAAGAAAAGGAAGGCTCTGAAGTGGCAAAGTTTACTTTAGAAGAGCTCTGCCTCATTTGCAGCATCCTAAGTACTGCAGAGTATTGTCTGGCCACCACCCAGCAGGTGAGTTTTCCTCTGAGGAGGCACCAGCCCCTCTTCTGTGTTGCTGTGGAGACTGAGACAGCCAAAAGTGATAAAAAATCCATTGATTACTGAGCTCTACACTGCTCAATCTGTATTTCAAAGAAAGAAAAGTATTGATTTTGTTATTTCTACCTGAGAAAAGTAATTTGCTTGTAATCCTGCTTCGCAGCATCAGTTTTGGGTTCAATCCTTTTCTACTCGTTGGGTAATTTGTTTTGGATTGGGGACCAAATTCATTTTTTAAAAAGAAGATTCTCGGTTCATCATCTCCCCTCCATAAAAACAAGCACAACAATAATTCAAAATGCTTTTGGGAAAATACTTGCATGAAATATTGGGGCAGTGTGGAGTGGAGAGAGGAGGAATTTATGCTGATGTGATTTGCAGCCACTCGTTACATTCAGGTGCTTCCAAAATGCCATGGCTCAGGAATGAGCTGTGATGTTTGGCTGCATCCAGGCCTCTCCACCACTAGGCCTGGCAATCCCTCTGCAGTTTGGGCACAGGCAGAGTGTTGAGAAACATCTTTATTAGCAGGACAGATGCCACAGTGTTAAGCTTGTACTGTAGCATGTCATGCTAGAGTTACATATTTGACCTTGGGGCTTTAATTCTTTGAGGACGTGGAGCCACCATGGCCCATCCTGGCACATCAGCAGGGTCTGGGATGCCAAGAAGGAAAGATTTCCAGTGTCACTGGATGAGTTTTGGATATAGTTTGGTCACAGATTAAGTTTGAAGAAGCAGCTGACCTTTCCAGGCCATAAGTTTTCAAGAAGGATTATTTGGAGTTAGAAACCTGATCTCCCTGTTGCTTGTTTTTGTTTCCCAACAGTTGGAAGAGAAGCTCAAAGAAAAAGTGGATGCAAGCCTAATGGAGAGGATCAACCTGACAGGAGAGATGGACACCTTCAGTGTGTATGTCCAGCACATTCCTCCTCCCACAAAGTACCAAACACCCCCTTTTGTCAGGCAGATGGTGCTGGAGTAAAAACAATCCTGAGATCCCCGTGTCACAGGGTCCACAGCCTGTGGCATTTCCCTGCTCAGGGAATGGGATCCTCTGGCTGCTCCAAGAGCAGCACTAGCACAGGCTTTAGCTGCTCCCCATGGGCCAAGCCAAAGGAACAAGAGCACTGGAAAAGGGAAGGGAAATAGTGAGTTTCCATTTGAAACATCATTTGCATCTTGGCAGCTCTGCGAGGTGGCTGTTACATTTCAAGAAAGGAAGCTATTTCAGTACATTCCTTCCTGCTTTAACTTCCCCCTGGTAATCAGCAGCCTTGTCAGTATGATCAAACCCCATTTCAGATGACATAAAAGACTGATCCAATCTTATATTTGGGGATTATAATTGAGAGAAGATTATCATTCATTAAAATAACTTTTCATGTAGCAGTGCTAAAAATATTCTGCTCTAACATCCTTTCCTCTCCACCCCTGACAGACAGATTGAATGTGTTTTTTTGAGACAAGAAAATTGAGGCAAAAGTTGTTTTGCCTCGTATCAGACAAAAGAATATCTTGGCAAGGCTGGGAAAATAATCCCTGTCACCAGCTCCCCCTCTCCCTAAACCTAAGATTCAGCCCAGATAGCAGTAAGATATTTTTTTCAGAAGACTTCCTTCCTGTTCTTCCTCCTCTCCTGCTGCAGTAGACAGGATCCCACTGAATTTCCATCCAGCTCTTTCACATGGTCTCAGGCTCCATTCCAGGCTGCAGAGACTCCCTTCCCTTCAGCCTCTCCTCAGACCTTTTTAAGAGTGAATCCCTGCCTGAAATTCAGGGTTGCTGTGCCCACTCAGCCAAAGCAAGCAGGGTAGCAGGGAAGGAGAAATAAAATGTGCCATAAGGTGAGGTTTTCTTAACATGGACAAGTGGAAGGTGGGTTTTACCAGCAGGAATCAGCAACCTCAAGTGGCTGCTTGATTCCCACAGTGGCTGCCTCACGAGGTGGTTGGTCCCAGACAGCCCATCTGAAGTGTTTTGGAAGTTGTTTAATGTGTAGCTCACATTTGCTGCTTTGGACAGGTTTAAAGTCCAACTGACAGGGCTGATATGTCTTGTAACAAAGGCTTTTAATTGACTTTCATTCTGTTCCAGCTGAGGGCTTTGTCCAGCCTTCTGTCAGTGTAAGTCAGAGCTATAAACCTCGCTGGGGTTGGCTCATTCAACATCAAACAAGTTGTTTCTTCTGGGATTTGATGTCTTGTTAGGCACAGTCATAAAATAAGTGATAAAACGCTGTTTTATGCTCCCTGGAAAGTGTTTCTTCTTCCAGAGAAAGGCAAGTGCAGAACCACCCCCAATGTGTAGGAAAGGAGGGCTTTATCCCTGGGATGGCAAAGCAGGGATACTCCTTTAAAAGGAAACTTTTCTTTAGGGAAAGTGGGAGAAATTATGGGAATTTCTTGTTGATGTTCAACAGAAGAAAAATTATTGTGGTGTCAATCCAGAAATCCATCTTTTCCCTGTTGATCTGTTTTGTGAGATTATGGGCAACACTCAGAGAACCCCATAAGTGTTGGGGCTCACTGTAGTTGCTGTGCTGCTCCTTTGTGGCCTCAGCTTCCTGATCCATCCCATCTGTGCATGCCAGGGATTGTGTGAGGAGTCACCCACTGCTGCCTGGGCTGAGGATTTTAAGTGTCTCCCTGCAGAACCAGGCTCCAAACCCTCTCAGTGATCCTTTGTGTTTCCCAGCACATTTCCTGCTGCAGCAGCAGCATCCCTCCACAGCAGGTGTTTATTTTGAAATACAGACAAATGAGTTTCTCTCCCTGTTTGCAAACTTGTGGCTTTCAGGGGGGAGAGGCTGCACGTGGTGATCCAGCTTCTGACAGACTCCTGAGCGTGGACACACAAGTTTTGGGGTCACTTTCCATCCACTCAGAGCTTTGTGTTTCTCTTTGGTGCTGAACCACAGCTCCTCCCTGCCCTCCGTGGCAGCAGGTGCCCTGCAGGAGTCAGCTGTGCCCACGGGGTGGTTATTTCAGTCTGCCTCCCTTGGCCTGGTGGGATCCCCAGGGAGTGGATTCTGTGGTGCCCAGCAGGAGCAGAGGCACCAGCAGAAACAGTCACGGGCTTTTTTTATCCCAATGCAAGTTTTAGATCCTGTAACTTGAAGCCTGTAGACTCTTCATCTCCCATAGTAAATTTTCCAACTAATTTTGGATGAGTTTGGCTTCACAAACAAATTAATTGCTTTGAAGGAAGTCTTTTACTTTGCATCCTGTTCCAGACTTCATGTGCTGGAGCTGCAGGAAAGGGAACGGGCAACTTTTCTGTGTCGTGGTGAAGAACAAAACCCAGGTCAGGATTAAGTGTGGGTGACACCATATCTCAGTGAGAAGGTGGACGCTTTTCTGAACAGTGAACCCCAGAGCAGTATCCAAAACTCCACAAAGGCAATGAGGGGGAGGAAAGATGGTTTGAGGAAGCCTTGCTCAGCTTTCCCACAGTCCTGTGATTCTCATCTGTGCTACCATCATGAGAAAGAGCAAAAGTAAAATCCACTTCTTAACAAATATAATCCTGAGGCTGTAAACAGGCATCTGTGGCAGATTTAAAGCTGACACTGTTTTTAAAAACTGTGCTTAGTGAAACAGAATCAGTTTTGCTGACTGCTCCTAGCAGAAGCTGTCTGCAGTGGGAGAGCTGGGTCTGTGCCCCTGAGGGGGGTCTGAGCTGCAAGCAGAGTTTCTTGGCTGTTGTTTTAGGATCAGCTCTACCTTTATACTCATCATAATACGGTGGCCTTAAATATGTCTCTAAGCAATATCATGCTGTTAGAAAAAAAAAGGGGGGGAGGGAGGGAAATATGTTTGACTAATGTGTCCTTTAGTCTGGTATATGTCTCAGGAACTCAAACAATGGATGGCAGCAGTCCTAGACATAGTGTAAATAAGACATCTGCCTTCATCTTCACACATGGGAGACACACAACTCATGCAGATGTCATTTTGTAAATCCTCTCTGCAAGTTCCTCTGAGCAGCAGAATATTGGCTGTGAATAAATGGAGAGATGATAAAATGTTGGTGTTACACAGACTGGATTAAATGCGAAGCTGAATCGCAGTCTGGGCTTGATACTTGGGGATTTCTTCTCTTCATCTGCCCCCTTTGATCCCCAACCTCTTATTTGTGTTAAAACAGAGAAAGGTCAATTGTAAAAACATCCTCTCTCCACTGGAGCCCGTTGTGCAGCTCCCTGCAGAATTTCCAGCTCCTCCTCAGTACAAGTTGTGGCTGTGTGCACTCACATCATAGTGCTGCTGTCAGCCAGGAGAGGATTTTCCTCCTCTCACAGTCAAACACTCCAGTTCTGGCACTCTCTTACTCAGTGTGATTCTAAAACTCATGCTTGATCCTTTTTTTTCTTTTTTCCCTCTTCTGCAGTGTGATCTCCAACAGCATCCAGCTGTTAGTGCAGGACCTGGATGCAGCCTGTGACCCTGCCCTGACTGCCATGAGCAAGGTAGGGCTGGATTTTCAGGAAGAGATCATCTTAAGATCCATGTGGAGTTCTTGTGTGCTTTGATTGCATGATTTCACCACTGATATATTCTCTTACTCTGATTTTTTTCCTTACTTTTTAGAGCAGCAATTGCTGTATTTTTAAATACATCCCTCACTCCAAACCCTCTTATTATTCAGATTAGAACTTTCAGGCTTTTTGCACCACATTAAAACCTACAGACAATGAAATACATTCAATATGTACTCCAGGCTTTCTATTTCCACTCCCAATGCCAGTGAGAGCATTTAAAATTGGAAAAACTTTTTGTCAGCGTGAAATTTCAAATTCACCTTCACGTTTTCACTCCCCTTTGTCTTCTTTGGCAGGGACTTTTACCAGCCTGCTTGTTTGGGGCTCTTAAATGGAGCTGCTCAAATGGAGGTGATGTGGAATTGAGACTGAGCCTTATTGCTTCTGTGATCCTCTCAAGGACATATGGAGCCATTCCTGGAGAGGCCCCTAGGACTGGAGCTTAAGGATTTTGTTGCAGTTACACTGCTGGTTTTTATATGTTTGAAATGCAGAGCTGTGTTTCCTTGCCAAAGTATTGTGAAAACCCAGACTTGCTTTAGACAGAGGTGAAGACAACAAAAGTGGATTGAACTTTTTTTTTTTTTAATTAGAAATATTAAACATAGAGCTCCATTTTTGTAGGATCAACACACTGTCTGGCTGCCATGAATTTTAATAGCTTTCTGCTTTATGATGTATTCCAGCTGTAACCAGCCCCACCACCCCCAGCTAATATTTGAAGTGGAATGCAGCTGGTAATAGAGCTTGTACAGGTTCCAAATGGAAAGAGGATTTTTTTGCCCAGTCCAATAACACCACTAGGAAGGGCTCAGGACTTCAGGTGTTGCCTGTGTGCTGTGGCAGCCCCTCAGATCTCCTGAGCCTACAGAGTACAGTATTACTGGAATCACTTTGCTCTGACTGTTTATACCCAAGTAAACCACAACCTTGAGAAAGCAACAGCTGGTAGGCCATTTATTTTTGTCTTTGGAACACTGGTAAAATGCAGCCCATGTGATGGGACTGATGATATATAAACAAGTTTAAGTGTTATGAAATTAGCTAAATAAATACTTGTCACTTGTGCACACAACTCCACTGTTTGCATCAGACAGAGTCACTTTTATGTGATTTTTATTAAACCTGGATTTGGTGCAAGAGGATTTTTTCCTTCACCCTCCTTCTCCCGTTCCTTCAGGGCTGGATTATTACTCTGACCCTTGAATAAGAAATGCATGTAATTATTTAAACCCAGAGTTAGTATTTGGAAACGTAAAATCTCAACCTATATTAAAGAAATAAAGATTGTGTGGCTGCTCCATTCCAATTTTGCTCTCTCAAGGTCCATACTCCATTAGGGCTGTTCTTTTGTTTATCTTCTTTTCATTTACTTCACTCTGGTGTCCTTCAGAATTGAACATTCCCAGTCCTTTGTTGGAGTCTGGCTTTGGGTTTTTTGTTTTTTGGTTTTTTTTCTTTGCAAAAATATTCAGGAACTATAGAGGTAAATTATGAAATGCTTAAACCTCTCAATCCACTTTGGCTGCAGGCCACGTGGAGAGATTTAACACAGAAAACAGCATCAGGAATATTGCTTTCAGCAATATTCTGCTTGGTTTCCACCAGTCTTTACTTTGTGTGTTCTGAAAGAAATGGTAAATGCTGAGAAGGCCCCATATTACAAAATTTGTAGGTGCTAATCCTTACTCAGACTTTACAGCAGGTGTGGGATGATTAAACGTGGCTGTAGGAAGGGGAGCTGGGCTGTGGGTGGGAGGAGAATTTGCCCTAAACCCCCTGTTGTGATATTCTGGATAGCAAAGAGCTGTTAATGTGTTTGTGATGATCTGTAGCAGGCACTCACATTGCCTGGTGTGCTTCCTTTTTAATCTCTGGGATGAGGGAGCTGCTAATCTGCACGGGATGTTTTCACCCCAATTAAAGTTTATGGATTGCACTGGCTAAGGCTTGATTTACATGCTGAATTAAGCATCGATTTATATGTAAAACTGTGCCTCTAAGTGGGGCTGGGGGACATTTCAGAGCCTCACATCGATCTCTTGCTGCCTTTTTACATTTTCCCTAAAACCTTTTTGGCACAGCTGCAATTCTCTGTGTCCTCACAGCCGAGTGGACAAAGCAGGGCTGTAATCATTCCTCCACTCCGCACAGGGAAAACCCCCAAGAGCAGAGCAATCAGAGCTGCCAGCTGCTAATTAAAACCCCTCAGGAGAGTGTTTAAACCCTGGAACAGTGTGCAGGGTGTGACAGTGCAGAGCCCAGCTCGTGTCCCCAAACATGGGGCCAGTGGTGCTCTCAGCCCCTTTTCCCCTCCCAGCCCTTCCTGCAGGAGCAGCCCCCGGTCCAGGCAGCAGCTGCCCAGTCTGGAGCCTGCAGGGAGAAACTGGCACTGGGATGCTGCTGGAAACAGGGCAAATTGAAGGTTCATTCCTCCTCTGCTCAGTCACAAAGCAGCCCCTTTGCTGGAGGGCTGGACACAGGAGAGGGACCTGGTGGCTCTTTGGGGACAAAGGACAATGCCACTCTGGAGCCCCCAGCTCTTGTGCAGTGCCCAAACACCCCAGTTTTGCTCAGGGTTTGTCCTTCCTGCTCTCTGTTTTAACCCAAACCCTGTGTTTTGTTGGGAGAAGCAGGAGGCAGCAGCAGCTCTCCCAAGCCTTGCAGACACCCCGTGTCCTCCCAGCCTGCAGGTGCCTTTGGGCTTCTCCCTCTCAGTGAAATCCTGTTCCTTGGACTCCTCTCCAGCCCTGTGTATGTCAACTATGTGGATATCCCAAGAAAAACACAGGACGAGGGAAAAAGAGGAATAAATTTAAAAGGACAGGAACAAAGCTTTACCAGCAGAGTTGGGCTCATATTTCTTTTGATGACTTTTCAGTATGTGTGCTATTCCTTTCTCTGCAGCTACTGGGTGTTTTTTTTCTGGTGAAATACACCCACATGCACACACACACACACACAAAAGGGCTATTTTTACTGTTCATGCTTTAAAGATTTGCTTGTAAAGTATTGCTTTTGGAATGATGACCAACAAAATGAAAAAGCTACTGTTCCATTGTTTGGTGCAATAATTAAGCTCAGCAGTCCCTTCCCACTTTCTTGCCATTCCCACTCTGTGGGGATGATGGTGTGTGTTGGGTGAGGATTGCTCTGTCAAGAAGAAAATGTGTGAATCCATCAGGGAGAAAGGCACAGAGTGTTTTGTTTGGAAGTGATCAGTACCATGGGGAGTAGAAAAGCAGGTGAGCAGTGACAGGAGTTGAGGGAATGGCTGGAGCTGTGTCTGGGGAAGTTTAGGTTGGATATTAGGGAAAGGTTTTTCCCCCAGAGGGTGCTGGGGCACTGATCAGGCTCCCCAGGGAATGGTCACAGCCCCAAGGCTGCTCCAGGAATATTTGGACAACACTCTCAGACACAGGGTGGGATTGTTGGGGTGTCTGTGCAGGACCAGGGGTTGAAGTTGATGCTCCTTGTGTACTCAGGGTGTTCTGTGACTCTGTGAAAACCTGTGGAGCAGGTGAGGAGAGAGAGATCCCTTCCAGCCACTCAGCTGATGTGAGAGCAGCAGGCTGGGGGTTGGTTTGTTTGGTTTCAATAAAGACAGCTTCAGTGGGACATGTGTAGACTCAGACACTGTGGTTTTGCAAAGAATTTGGCTTCTCTTTCCCACTAAGTCACTCAGGCTGCATTGTTTGGATGGAACTGAGTCAGCTGAGTTGCAGGGGGCAAAGTAGCCATATTAAATAAAATTAAAACCAGGAATAAAAAACTTTATATGCAAAATCCAGAGCTTGGGAAAACAAGTTTGAGGACAAACAGCCCCTCAAAGGAAAAAAGCTCATCTTCCATATGTGCCCAGTTTCCTCTCCTGATTTCCTATGAGTTTTCCTCCTGTCTCATCTCCAGCATGAGGAACAGATCTCCAAAGAGTTATTAGAGAACATTGCAGAGTTCTGAGCAGCAGCAGAACTGAGTGTGCTTTTCTGGATGTTCCTCAGTGAGACTCTGGTAGATCCACGAGGCCAGGCCAGACCAAATCACCTCCCTTTTGTATTTTCCACTTGACTTAAATTGGGAGTACCCTGTGTACTGCAGACCAGGCTCAGGGAAAGTCAAGGGAGCCACACATCTGGCTCACAGAGGCTGTTCTCCTGCAGTTCTACTGAGAATAAATGAAAACAAAATGGGAGGTTGAGTAACTCTCCTTGTTTTGTACTTTCTACATGCATTTGGAAGAGCTGGGCTTGGGCATCCTGGCTTGTACACCAGCAGTGTTTTCATTGAGCTACACTGGTGTAGAGTGCTTTGGACTTGAAGACTTTTTACCTCTTCCATCTATTTGTCATCAATCTCACCAGTATTAAAGCCTTGGCTGCCATGCAGGAATCCAGACTTTGCAAGCTTGCAGATATTTTCTCAAATGCCTGTAATCAGGATTTATATGGGCACTTCATCCCAGCAAATTGGAAACTGTTAAATATTAAAGCAGCCTGATGTGCTCCAAAGGCTTTTTTAATCCTAGTGGTCCCCATTTGTGTGGGTGACTGGTCACAGTCTCTGCTCTGGTGCCAAAGGGGCTGTTCTGGCTTTTCTTTGTGTCTTCTTGTGGAAGGGTTTTTCCCAATCACTTTAGTGATGAAGAACTTGACCTTGGTGGTGAATTACAGGGGCAGTCTCTAAATGATTCCTTAGAGATCCCCTGGCAGGAAGTTTGTACAGTTTCCCTTAGCTATTGCTTGAATCTTAATGAATTAAACAGTCATTTTGGATTGTTTTTTTCCCCCTGTGTGCAGATGCAGTGGCAGAACGTGGAGCATGTTGGTGACCAGAGTCCTTATGTCACCTCAGTGATCCTCCACATCAAGCAGAATGTCCCCATCATCCGTGACAACCTGGCCTCCACCAGGAAGTATTTCACTCAGTTCTGCATAAAATTTGCAAAGTAAGTTACCAACATACACAGTTTATCCAGGTCATCCCATAAAACAGTGTGATCATCACTGTGTGTTGTTTGCCAAGTGCAGAAAGTTTTGGGCTGGGCATCTTTAAAAGACTTTGAATATCTGACTTTAGACATGACTCATGCTGTGGGGAGAACCTACTTTTCATCCATGGGGCTGAGAAATTTGCCTCAAAGTAACATTTACAATAAGGCCTGTAAGGAGGGCATGTGTGAGAAGTATATTCTATCTTCACAGTTTAAAAACTGCTTTTCTGTGCAAAAATAGCTCAGTCAGGAGGGGAAATTCACATTTAAATGTTGGGAGGGTATTGAGGCATCTTCCTGGCATGTTTCTTAAAGTTGAGCAGCATGAAAGAAGTGGCAGATGAGACAGAAACTGAGCCTCTTGCTGCTGGATTCAGGGTGGACATCCAAACTTCCATCTCTGTGTCTGAAACAAAATTCCAGTTCTTTGGGAAGACACTTTGAGCTCTTCCCTGCTTGCCTGTGGCCAAGCTGAGCTGCACATGGCAATGCCCCAAGACAAACCCTGTGGGGCAGGGCTGTGCCAGTTGTGGCTGCTGCTTTTGGTGCTGCATGTGACCGTGCTGGGGGACTTGTGAGCAGTGTCATGTGTCACTCTGAAATACCTTAACGTTTCATTCATCTCTGATAAGGTCATCACCCTGGAATAAATAAGCTCTGTGGCCTGGCAGGGGCTGTGTGGGTTGGAGATTTGAGCTGCAGCTCCTGCCTCAGCAGGGTGGGATGCAGCAGCAGCTATCCTGGGAACTTTCTCAGAGTTTCATCCCCCTCTCTGTCTCAGGGTGCTCAGGAGTTTGCATTGAGGAGCAGTTAGTGATAAATCATGTTATGATGTTGCCCATAATCACTGTTTGAAACGCTGTCTCAGTGAGAATTTATTGTACAAAACCCTTCTGTGTGGTTGCAGTTGAATTTTATGTGATAAATAAAACCCCCCATTTATTCAGCTGTTCACAGCACACTCTTAATACCTCAGCTTAGTTGCCTCCCTTTCAACTTTATTGCTAGGCACATACCAAGTAAACTCCAGATGAAGCAGCTCTCAGATTTGAGTGAAGTTCCCATCTGAGTGTCCTCATCCATGAGCACAGAAGCCACTGCTCTCCAAAAATGTTTTTTTTAAGACAACTGCAGCTCTGGTCTGCAGCACATTAAACTTAAGACACGGTCCTGAGCTCACTGTGCCATGGATTGGATGTAGAAGGGTAAAATGAGTTTCTGAAGATGGATTTTGCTGGATCTCTGCAACTTGGTGCTAAGGAGAACCAGCCCAGTGGTTGGGACCACCAATCTCCTTAAAATGCCTTTTAGTGCCTACAAATATTTGTATTTTTGAAACTCTGAATTCTTATAGAATATACTGGCTGGGCCAATATAAATACCTGGCCTTTTGTGTGCCCCACAGTGCTGAAAACCCTTTTAACAGAGGCCTTGTGCTTCTCTACATGTTAATGCCTGTGTCTTTGTGAGCTGCCACTTCTCAGCTCTAATGGATTGTATAAAGCACGAGTGTTGAGTTACAGGACCACAGGGGAGAAGGCAGCTAAAGTCACTAAATTTAAAACAGCAGGACCCGAGCCAAGTCTGGAGAGAAGAAAAATGGCCATCAGAAATTGCATCAATCCTCTAACCTAATTTGTCATTTTTGCTTTGTTTTGACCCAAGTGTGAGCGGCGCTCCCTGGGGACACCGAGCAGCTTTCCCGGAGGCACTGGCAGGCAGGGTGGGGGGCTCAGCTCTCCCTGCACCTTATCCTTTGAAATCAAACCCCACAGCACCGTGGCTGCTATGCTGGGATGTGTTTGGGGAAGTCTGTGTGACCTGACCTCGATGAGGAAGAGATTAGAACTGAGAGACAGGAAAAACAAACAGTTCTCCCCCTGGCCGGGGGAAGCGGCTCCTCCGTGAGCAGCAGCCAAGCCTGGTGGGTGCTGTGGCCTTCCAGGTGCTCCAGCTAAAAAGGGAGAGGAGTTTGGGGGAAGAAGGAGGTGATGTGGAGGCTCCTGGAGGTTTCAGGGCTGAGCTCAGCTTGGGCAAGGGCTGGTCACCAGCTCAGAGAACGGCGTAGAGCAAAACCCTCCTGGGCTGCAGTGACTCAGCGACAGCAGAACCTTTGAGGGATGTGTCCTGCTGTAGCTGAGGCTGTCAGACAGACAGACAGACAGACAGACTGTGGTTGCATGTCTGTCTGTGCCTCACTCAGCAAGGCATTGTGTTTGATGCATCACCAGTGCAGGGGATTAGGAAAACTCAGGCTTTGGCAGAGCCCCCCCCGTTGGATGGGAGCCTCTCACACACTGTGGTTTCTGTGCTTTAGGTTCCTCCTCTGCCTTTATTATTACACTGGGGACTTATCTGCTTCGAGGGAGGGTTTGCTGGGTTCAGTTTTACAGCTGAAGCTGTAAATGAGTTCTGGCATCCAGTCTAGCTGTGATTGTGCAGGGAGTAAAGGCATTCAGAGCACAGAGCCTCGTGCAGAGCATTACCCCTGAACATGCACGTATTACTCACATCAGGATTGCCTGCTGTACTCTGAGAGCACCAGGCATCGAGTCCAGCCTAGGCAAGAGGCTCCAGTGCATTTTTCTCTTATGTGCAACTGCTCTTGATGGTCTCTGCTTGTCCAAAAAAAAAAAAATAGGGAAAAATAATTCCAGAGCAGCCCTTGGCTCTTACATTTTGTCTTGTCTGTCCTGCTGGCTTTGGGAAGCTGTTTCCAATAAGGCAGCGTGAAATAAGAGGCATGTGGGGATGGAAGGTCACTTTACCCCTCTGCACTGATGGTGGGTGGCCATCCAAAGGGGCCTGGGAATTGTTTCATGCAAGACAGAATGCTGTCTTATGGGAGATTGTGTGGTTATATAGAAAAGAAGATAAAAACCAATAGGGGAGGGGGTCCTTGGGCTGCCACCCTGCAGAAGGAAGGGCTCACCCTGTTTCTCATACACAAGATGAGCTTTAGCTCCATGCCTGACCTTGCAGAGGGAGGGACAATTGGCTCTACCTACACTATCAAAGGCACAATTAATTTCTTGTACTGTTCTGCCAGCAGTGAGCTGCTGCATCCAGAGTTGCTGCCAATTTATCATTTTCTAGGATCACCTAAGCTCCAGCTGTGCTCATCACTCTCTAATTGCCCTCTGGGAATTAGTTATAGACCTGAAAAATGGGCTTTTAAAACAGATAGGTTAAATCTACACTGTGTAATGCTTTTGTGCAAGAGGAGACAGGGCTTCTTTTTCCTCCTCCTCTTTCTGTTTTGTTGCCAAGGTTGTTTCTCTGGTGGCCAAATTCAAAGCTGCTTGGGGCAGCCCAGTAGCTGGTTCTCAACAGAAGTTTGAAATTGTTCTCCTTGACACCTCTCCAGGATGAAATGATTCACTGGGAGAGGTAGTAGCTGTGTCTGAGGGAGGGGAAGGAACCTTTGCTTGTGAGGGCTCTTCCTTGAGCCATTCCTTTGGGTTTGCTCAGCAGCTTGGCACGCTCCATGCCTGAGCTCCACTTTTTGTCACTCTTCCATGAGAAAGGATGAGAAATGGATGTCCTGGCTTGGAAAAACAGGTGGCAGGACAAACAAGATGCTGTCCGTGCTCCTTGCTTTGTGGGGAGGGAACAAAAAGCTGAACAGATGCAAGGAGGAAACCACGCTGGATTTAGATCATCACCGTGAGCAGCCCCAGTCCAAAGCACAGCCACCAGACTGAGTGATACTCTCTGAGCACAGAGCCATTAAAGTCTGAGAGCTGCCACCAGGTCATGGAAATGTGAGCCCTGCAGGCATTCAGCCAAAGGAGGACACGTGAAAGAAGCAGAGTACATTAAAAACAAGGCAGCAAGAGGAAGACTTGAGCAAGTGGTGTGGTCCTGACAGAGTTTGTTGCTCCTGAGCTTTCCTGGTGCTGCTCCTTGGTGGAGTGTTTGGGCAGGAGCTTTTCCTGCAGGTTCCCAACCAGTGCTTTTGGCTGGGAGGGAGCATCTGCTTCTCCACTGAGGAATGAAACTCCTTCAAAGCCTCAAATCAAGAGGCAAAAAAGCTAAAAGCAAAGCTGATGCTCTGAAGTGGTGAATATTGAGTTTCCATCCTCACCAAGCTCTCTCTGGTTGCGCAGTCATTTTTCTGAGTCTGGAGTCCATGAGAGTAAAATATGGTAATGGTGTTTTCCTTTTCACAAAACTTTTTCTTGTCTTGATTGTGTTGGCCAGGAGCTTTCTGGAAGGGTGCCTCTGTGTGAGTGTCCAGGGCCCAGCAGACCTCCAGCCTTGGCTGGACCTCAAGTTCAGTGTGTAATATGCATGCTATGGAATTAATTGTGTGCAGGAAAACGTAGGTTCTGGATACAGTCAAGATACATCCACTCATGAGCACTGAGACTAATCCTGGTGTGTTGCTGTTTTTATGGTGCACAATAGTTTGTTTGCTGACCTTTTATTGTAATACTTCCTATTTCATTTATAGCAATTTATTTACCTAGAGTGTGTTTGCAGCTTCTCAATAAACATTGAGATCAGGAGGGGTTAAAGTAAAAGCACTTTGCCTAGGGTTGGGATTTTTTTATTTAGTATATTTAATGTGTCTGGAATCAGCTTGGGAAGCTGGCACTCAGAGTGTCTTTGTGGAAGCCATCCTGGTTTGGTTCTGCATGCTTTGTCACCACAGAGGGCTGTCTGTCTGCAAATATTCTTATGTAATTGTGTCATTTTGTACCTCTCCTGCAGCTCCTTCATTCCCAAGTTCATTAACCATCTCTTCAAGTGCAAACCTATCAGCATGGTGGGTGCAGAACAGGTAAGCAGAAATAGGTGCATTGGTGTCATATTTGATGGCTTTTGGGTTTAAGAAATTGAGGCTCTCCCTCCCTGCCTATGGGCTGGAACCTGGTGGTCTGTGAGGATGGGATTTGGAAGAGGCAGGATTTTGTCTGTCCCCTGCACATAGAGCTTATTAGCCCTGTGGGCTCATAAAAAAAACCCCAAAAAAGTAAAAGCAATAGCAAAAAGAGGCAGAAGCATCCCTAATGGGACCTCAGTGAACTTCAAATGGGTGCCTTCAAAGCTGCTTGGGTTTTAGGCATCAAAGATGGTTCTGAGCAGTGTCTGTAAAATGAAACAGGAGCTTTACATCAAAACCTTCCTCGTCCTTAATGGAAAGCAAACGAGTAAAGCTCAGTGCTGTCCTGTGTGATGAGCAATAACCTGAGAGTGATTAAAGGGAGGCTTTTTTAAATAAGCTTCTCAAGTGATTAACCAGCAGTGGGCTTGTGTCTAATGTTAAAAGCTTTCAATATTGCTGGATGGGAATAACAGGCCCAATTTGCTTCTTGAAAGCAGATGGGAAGGTTTTTATTAGCCTGATTCCCAGTGAATACATCTCATTAGAAGTGGGACATACCTCCCTGGGGCTAGAGGTACAGAGGTCTCAGTAGCTGGTCTCTCTCTGCAGCTTGTAGAACCTCAGTTCCCTTAAAATCTTTTGAACCCCCCTGGTCACCCACCAGCATCTTTCCATGACACTTTCTCCTCCCTGGTGCAAATGTTGCTGGGGAAAACATTTTCCTGGCCTTTCTGGTTCTGCACACAGCTTTTCCTGCTGTTTGCTAATAATTATGGTTAGAATATGAATACTGGGGTGATATTTGTGGAGGTGTTCAGTGCAGGGAACGAGGCCTGTGGGGTTTTGCTTTCTGTGTTTTCCTCTCTGACTTAACAATTCTGCATCCCAGTGAGCTTTGGCAGTGAGTTAGCAATGCCAGGGACCTGGAGTGGGTCATGGGGGGAAATGGGGTGAGGGGACAGAGTCTGTGCCTGTGGGAAAGGCTGCAGAGTGTGCACAACTCCTGTCAGCCATGAGAGAGTTTATGTGGGGAAGATGTGAATTCCCCAGCCTTGGAATCTCTCCCTCTCTGGGATCCCTGGTAGACACACAGGAGTCTCTGAGCTGTGGGCTCCAGAGCTGCTCAATCTGTGCTGTGGTTTCCTGCCTTCCCAGGAGCAGACTGATGGCATCAGTTCTCCTCATGCAAACGTGGAGAGGCAGCACCCAGCAAGGACACAACACCCCAGATAGCAGAGTCCAGATTCCAGCCAGCCTGACCTGCCTCTCCTCCTCCTCCTCCTCCACAGCCCAGTCCTTTGTGTTCCTTTGAACTCCCACATGTGCTGAGGCCAGTGTTCACATTGTTGTGGTCACTGCTGGGGCTTCTGCAGTGCCCAGAATGTTTTGTGTCCCTCCAGAAGGAGCTTCCACCAGCTCCCTTTCTGAGGAAATGCTCTGGGTGTGCTGATAGCCCAGCAGGCTTTCACACTCACTGCTGTCTGAATAAATTGGGCTGCTCTTCCTCTGGTTTGATTTCAGATTTCTGTTCTTGACTGGTCTTGTCTCTTCAGACATCCTTTGTGCAATCAGAGGAGTGTGGGATTCAGGTTAATTTTGCTCTAAGGAGCCCTAACCCGCAGCATTTTATCATGAGACAGTGCTGCTCTGTCTGGGCTCAGTTTCATGGCTGCTGCTTATTTATTTGCTGGGGTAGTAACAAACAACATCCAGGCTGTGAGCAGTTCTCAATGTAGCTATAGTCTATGACAGTTTTTAAGGAAAGAAACCTCAATCAAGGGGTTGAGTAAACTCAGAAAACCTGACAGTGTTGGTGGCTGGATGCAGGAGGAAGCATAATGTTAGTTCATTTGACCTCAGTATCTAAATCATTGTACAGCTCCAGGTAATCAAGATTGTTTCACTTCATACTGTTGGGATGAAGGACTGGAAATCTGTGCCTGCTGTGCCAGATGTTGGGCTGCCACAAGTCATTTCCAGCCAGCAGAGCAGTGCTCTGTTAAAATCAGCCACGATGCTGATATGGGTGATGATGTCTCCTGGAAGTGTCATTCCATGGGTCAGTCCCTCCTGTTCCTGCTGTCCAATTACCAGGACTTCTTCCAGTGTGGGAAGTGTTAAACTTTTAAGGATGTTGGGTTCCAGCAGCTGATGGATGTTGGTAGAAGAAGCCTGAGTAACAGAGTGTGGTTAACTCTTGCAGCTGCTGCTGGACACTCACTCTCTGAAGATGGTTCTGCTGGATCTGCCCTCCATTGGGTCCCAGGTGGTGAGGAAGGCTCCTGCCAGCTACACAAAGATAGTGGTGAAAGGCATGACTCGGGCTGAAATGATCCTGAAGGTAACTCAAGACTTTTGATAACCTGCCAGCCAGACTGCTGGGCTGGGAATCACAGCAAATGAATTCCAGGGGGCCCTTCCTTTGCATGCAGCAATCTGCAATTGCACATGAACGTTTGTGAGGCTGCCCAGGGGCTCTGCCAGCTGCTCTGCAGAGCTGCCTCACTTCCCTTGGGTTTGCCCCCACTCTCTTCTAGTACCACATTTGGGTTCTCACCCTCACTTTTCAAGGCAACCAAAGGCTGGAGTTCTGCTTGCTAGAGGAGAGCTGAGGCACCAGATTCCCTGAGGAAATGAGAGTTTGCACCCCAGAGTGTCTGCTGTGGGGCAAACCCCAGGGTTCAGGTTACTCCAGGCCTTTGTGCAGACTCTGTCACGCAGGGGAGCCAAGCCGTGCTTGAGTCACCTGTTTACTGTCTAGTGCAACAGCCAGTGCAAACATGTCTGGGTTACTGTATTCACCAGAGCCCTTTTCTCATTTTCCAGACCTGCTGCCTGGAGAATGACCCAAAAGCAGTGTGTTGTCTTGGTAAAAAGCAACAAGCCAAGCAATCTGCCCTTCCCAGCTGGTGCTGGAGTGAGGAGGCAGGTTTGATCCCAGGAGGTGCCGTGGGAGCTGGACACTTGTACCCTCCTGGGTGATGGCATTGTCCCCTGCTGGCCAGCAGTGCTGGGAGGACATTCCTGGGAGGGGATTAGTGGGACCTGGGGTCAGGCAGGACAGGCAGCTGCCAGGCAGAGCCTCCTGTGAAGCACAGCCAAGGCAAGGGGGGGTGAGGAGCCTGAGCTGTCCCTCTTCACCTGCTGCTGAGTGTGGCTTTGCTCCCAAGCCCAGGGGAATGTCACAGCTGAGTTTGTGCTCTGGATTCAGACATCAGCCCTCCAGCTCCATGCTTTTGGAGTAAGGTGACTTGAGCTGTTAGTGAATTGTAGTCTGAATTTTCTTAGAAATGACCTGAATAAAAACGTCCTGGTTTGTGCTAACAGGAGCAGGGAAGATTGGTGCCTGTTGCATACAGAACAGGTCTTTCCTTGCAGCTTCTGTGTGTGAATCAGAAGAGTAATGGAGTTAATTTGTGCACCCTCAGCAGCACGTGGAGTGCTGCAGGTCCCCAGGCTGTGCAGCAGCAGTGGCACTGCAGTGTCACACAGCCCCTGCTGCTGCACAAAGCACTCCTGGCCCTGAGTGAGGGCTCTGTGTGACTGCAAATCAAACAGCCACAGGCTCACAGCACTGGGAGGCACAGTGTGTGTTCCCAGGCTTGTCCTGGGGCAGGTAATTCACACAGACAGACTTTGGGCAGCACAAACAGATCCGTTGAGCAGAGATGGGAGTGGGGAGGAGGGTGCTGGGCCGTGCACATCCCACAGAGCTCTTCCCTTCTCCTCTGGCCACACTGTCTGAAGCTGCAGCTTTTCATCTTGGCAGAAGGTTTTTACAAGGGCTGTAAATTAAGGATTTATAAGTGTATACATGGCTGTGATGTTTCAGTGGTCTGAAGTGCAGGGAAAAAAAAGAAATGTCTTGGTGACAGAATACAGTGTGGGGTGAGCTGGGTCAGTGCAAACATATGGAAATGTTTTTGAAGACAGGGAAGAGTCTGGTCTGGTGCTGTTTCTATCCATTTACATACACACAGACACACACTCTTCCCCAAAATATGGTTTGGCTGCCCAGCATTATCAAAAGATGTGTTCTCTGTGGAGCTTGCTGCTTATGTAAGAAAAGCACATCAGTGAGGGATCATCTTACCAGCTGTAAGGCTATTTTGATTCTTTTTCTCCTTTTTACAATTCCTCCTGAGCAGATGTTGGTGGGGGGTTCCCATCCTTCATCTCAGTCTCTCCAAGGAGTGTCCAAGAGGAGCTGCACCCCAGGGACAGTGTGGCTGTGTGTGGCACTGCTCACCCACTGGTGACATTCAGGGGAGCTGCAGAGCAGAGAGCTCTGGCCCAGGCTGTCCTGGGGACTGAGGGACTGACCAGAGTGTTGTTATTCCCCTGTGACACACTCTATGTCCTGCCTCCAGGCAGGAGGGAGAAGAGGGAGCCAAAGTGAGAATCTGGACTGTGTCCAGGCTGCCTGATCTCTGGGGACTTTGTGAGTGTCACCACCACTGCCAGCACTGTCCCCTGAGCGACTCCCCAGCTTGTCTTCCCCGTGCAACATGATCAAATCTTGAGCTTTAACAATACCCCAGTGCCTGCCAGCCCACAGACAGAGTCCTGCTGCTCTTTGAAACACGATGCAGAGCCCAGGAGCACCACTGTGTGCTGAAAGAGGCCCAACTCCCTCCCTGCTCATTGCTCTGCTTCTCTTCACTCACCTCTACCTCTGTCATAAACAGCCTCTTTCTTGTTCCTTGAGCATTTTATTTTAGGAGCCAGTCCTGCTGTCACTCCTGTGCCAGAGTTGACTGAGCACTGCCTTTAACTCCTATTATTTGTCTGATCTCTTGTTCCTGGTGTTGGCAGGTGGTGATGGCTCCCCATGAGCCCCCAGTTGTGTTTGTGGACAATTACATCAAGCTCCTGGCTGACTGCAGCACTGACACATTCCAGAAGATCCTCGACATGAAGGTTAGAACCCATCCAGGGCTTCTGCCCATCCCCTAGTGCTGCTTTGGGATTGCTGGGGACTTTATTTCAGTGTGAAATGAACTGAAACTTCATCTCAGTGTGGATTTCTGAGGGGCTCGGGGGTGGGGAGAAGTGTGTCAGGGAGAAGTGACCCAAGGGACAAGGCAGAGGCAGCAGGTTGAAGGAAAGCTTCTACTTCTTTATTCTGTTCTAATTATCTGACTCCATTGCTTACATACATTTGTACAGAGGTCAAGGGATTGGCTACACAGGTTGCCACCTCTTTGACCTGGATGGTGAGCATCACTGTCCATCACATTTCTCCTCCCAGAGCAGAAAAATGTAAACAACAGATAAATGCTAAAAATATACATTGTT
>JBBMKD010000063.1:3012444-3023254 GCA_037834095.1 Argya squamiceps | reverse complement strand
TAGGTTTTATATTCTCAGTATCTCTTGCTACAAATATGATTGATATTTGTAAGCTTTTCCTGTCCCATCTTTCCCAAGAAAACTCTATCCCACAAATAACAAACATTAGAACGCTGACAAAAAAACAAGATCAGGGCCGACAAAATAATCAGGGCCGACCAACTAAGCCGGATTGCCGTTGCAGGTACACCTCCTCAGTGAGGTACGACTCGGAGAAGCACTTCATAAAAACAAAAACCTACAGACTTTGCATACAGCCTATGAGAACTGCCATATTACCATATCACTCTGTATTTTAACTCTAAAGACTATCTTTTTGTCTGTCTTTTCTCTGATACCTTGGAGTGGGGCTACACCCTTGGGTCCCCTAGCGTCCCGTTGTTTGTTACAATCACTATCTTCCTCCCTGCCATGATCACATCTCAAAGCTAGCTCTCATTTCTGTTTCATTAATAGGTTTTATATTCTCAGTATCTCTTGCTACAAATATGATTGATATTTGTAAGCTTTTCCTGTCCCATCTTTCCCAACAAAACTCTATCCCACAAATAACAAACATTAGAAAGCTGACAAAAAAACAAGATCAGGGCCGACAAAATAATCAGGGCCGACCAACTAAGCCCAGATTCCCGTTGCAGGTACACCTCCTCGGTGAGGTACGACTCGGAGAAACATTTCATCGCCGACGTCTACCTGCCCGTGGGGCTGAGCGTGGCCTCGTGCAGCCAGACCATCGTCTGCGTGCCCGACTGCTCGTGGCGCAGCTACAAGGCCGAGGTGCGCCTCGAGCCCCGCCACCGGCCCCGCCGCTTCACCAGCACCACCATCATCTACCCCAAGCACGCCAAGACTGTCTACACCACCACGCTGGACTACAACTGCCGCAAGGCCGCCCGCAGGTTCCTCTCCAGCGTGGAGCTGGAAGCCTCTGAGTGCCTCAGCGGCGATTGCGGCCTGGGCCCCGATTGCGGCCTGGACGGCTGCTGACCTCCATGGTCGCTTCCCGCCCGCCCCTCACGCCCTGTGCTGACTCAAAGCTGGCACAGACCCTTCTCTCTTCAGCTCTTAGCTCCTGCTTTTCCGAGCCTCACCACGGTTTTCCCCGCGGGAATGTAATTTTGCAAAGGGATTTTGGCCTCTCCGCCCTCCAAAAAGCCGTGAGTTCCCCTCCCCTTCCCTGCGGTGATCAGGTGAAAAAGGACCTGGAAGTGGTTTCCCAGGGGGAAAAAGTTGGCAGGTGAGGGGTAGTGCCTGGCAGGTGGAGATCCATGTGATCCATTCGATGCTTTGTGGGGATGTACAAAAAAATAGGGGCAGTTCGCTGTCTTGCAGGGAATCCACCAGGTCATGTGGTTACGACCATTTCAATTTAGGTTGTGTTTTCTCCAGAAGAACCATCCCCTGGAAATTGTTGGAAAAGGCTAACAGAGAAAAAAAAAACCCAGAATTCTGCATTTAACACGTACAAAAACGTGCATATTTGGCATTCATGTCTTGTGTGAAGGTATAAATTGAGAGGAAGAGGGGTTCTGAGCAGAGCGGGAGGCGAACTGCTTCTGCAGCTCCAGGCAGCAGAGACAGGATGGTGTGATTCCAGTTCTTTGGGTGATGAGGAATCCTCTGTACTCACAAAAACCTGTGTTCTGTGTGACACACAAGTGTTTCTCTGCCTGCAGCAGGGCTTGTAACAGAGAATACCAGGCCAGAAATTATCCCTGTGTTGATGGATCTCGGTGATGTGGAGGTGGAAAACCACAAGTGCCTTGTTTTTGCCCACAACTGGCCGTGTGCATTAAAGGAGCTGTAACCAAAGCAAAGTTCAAGACAAAGTGCTGGGCAGAGGGACCCAGAATGGTGAAGGAGGTGCTGGATTGGGTGTGAGACATTGTTGTGGTGGGGCTGGGAGGAGGTGAACAGGAGCAAGGGACAGGCAGGGTTGTAGTGCAGAGCAAAATCCCCAGCTGGAGCTCTGCTTCCCCGCTGAGCTTGTCATGGCACAAATCCATGTCCTTGGGCTCGGGGATGTCACTGGGATGGAGCAGCCTCTGCCTGTCTGCAGGCTGCTGGAAAACCTCTCCTGAGGGTGTGATGAGTTTGGGGACCAAAGAGAATAGCTTCAGATCCTATGGAAGCCTGTTTGTTCATTTATCGTGTGCCTTGATGAAAATAAGACAGAGAGGTTTCCTCCTTTTCCCAGATTTTTTTTTCCCCTGTGTTGACAGGAGCACAGTGTGGAGAGCATCTGCTGTGGGGAGGTGGGTTGTGCTGGTTTTTTGTGTGGTGTAGTCTCTCAGAAACACCTGATAGACCTGTCTTAGCCAGACACAGCTTTTCCATGTGTTCCAAAACTCCTCCGAGGTGCGGGTGTGCAACACCAGTCCTGGAGCAGCTCTTAGAGAGGACTTGGCAATGCACAGCCCCAGGGGTGAGTTTTGTCAGTGGCAGCCTCGGGAGCCTGTTCTTGAGCTGTGCTTTAACATGTGTTTGTGCAAGTGTGATGGATGGTGTGGAAGTGTATCCCAGGGAACTGAAAGGAGTTGGGAGACGGAGAGTGCAGCAGGAAGGAAACCTTGGGTTCTTATGGTTTGCATTTTTTTTATTGTTGTTGTTAGGGGTTTTTTTACTTATTTATTAGCTCAGAAAAGAACATCCTTCACCTTTGGCACTTGCCTCAGAAAGGCAGCTCCCAAAACAATCCCAGGATGAGAGAGGACACAGTCGGGCAGGCAGTGCTCTGGAGTTAAGAGCGGCGCGGCGTCACCCTAAAACGTTTTGGTCTCAGGCTGCAAGGCTGGGGAGATGTGTCTTAAACAGATGATGCAATTCTGCCCTGGCTGCTGCCCCAGGATGTCCTTGTGGTGTAACAGAAGGCCTGGCTCACCCCACAGCCCCAGGGATTTCACACTCTCCTCTGTGGGACAGGGTTGCTCCATCCCTCACTCCCCACACCTCACTCCTGCAGCAGCTCCTGGTGCTGGTCGCTGTTGGACACAGGATTCTGGGAGAACATGGACCCTGGATTGCTCCCACAAATGCTCTCCCAATGAATCCACTGGGGACAGATCTAAGAGCAGGTTGTTTTAAATTGTAGCCATTAGTTGTTCCTAGTTAGAAGCGAAATAACCCACAAAAATACCCCTCACGCTCCGGTTTTAGGATAAAGCACCTGGTTTTTATAAAGCAAGCAAACTTGATATGTGCCTCTTAAGAATATTTTAATTGGTAGAGATACCTTTTAAATTATTTATGTTCCAACATTTGCAAAGCTCTGATTAGCTCTGTGCAAGTGTTCTGGTGTCTGTGACGTTTCCCACCCCCTCCTTCTGATTTTCAATTTGTCTTTTACTTTATTGGTAATAAATGATCTGAAAACCATCCTGCAGGGAAGTCTCTTTATTTCTCATTCAAGGCTTTTCAGTGTTTATTGTGGTAGTTACTTAGAAATAAATACATCATATTTCCTGCCAATCCCAGCTCCCCTCCTTTCTCTTCTATTTGTTTTTTATATATTCTAGGAGGGTGTTTCCTATATAAAACTGTCTATATTAAAAACCAAACCAACACCAAATGTTGTGGATTTGTCAATTTAGTAAGACATTGAAAAAGTGCTTTAAAGACAGCTGAAAATCCTCTCCTTAATATGTCTGAGTCGTTCATCTGGTACAGTTTTATTTTTAAAGAGAGTTTCTGGTATGAATTTCAGCATATCCTACAAAGTGAAGAGCTAATCCCTTTCAAATACAACATGCATTTAACCAGGGCAGGAATTTATTTTAAAAATGTGGATGCTCAAATGCTGCATTAGTAAACACAGCTTAAACAGAATTCTGGAGTGTGTTATGCCTTCAACTTTATAAAACCAAAAAGAGATGATTGTAAGCAATTGTGTCGAGAGAAATGCTGTGGTGTTTTTCTGGATGCTTAATCTGTTCTTTTAACCTTTCCACGTTTTGCAGGCGTGCTGATTTTGTTAGTGACTCTGGCAGAGCAGGAATGGATGTAATTGAGCATCAGTTAATTAATTCCTAATGGGATTTTTTGCTCACATTTTATTGTTCATCTGGTTATGTGCTTGTGGAAGCTCTAGAGTTGCATGTAATGACATTATTGGGGTCTGGGGAGCTGTGGAGCTGCTGCCAGCAAAAGGCTCTGAGAGCTTTTGGGTATCCTGGAGTTTTGAAGTGTGAAACAGGAGAAAAGCCACATATAAACATCAATTCTGTATAAAAAGGTCTATTTAAAAAGCCATTAGGAAAAGACTTTAAAAGTCAGCACGGTGTCTTTCAGGGGAATTTGGAGAGACTTTCAGATGTCACCCAACTTTCAAATGCTTCCTGTACTGAGGGCTGGGCTGTTCTCCTCAAGTATTGTCGTGACACTCGGTATGAAAACAGATTATTTTACTATAAAAATTTGCAGTAGGGGAGTACAAGGCTGTTCAATGTAATTTTTAAATCATATTGGCCCAATGAACTTCTAATTAGCATCTACCATTCCTAGGAAACCATGTTGTTCTGGATGTGCTGTTTCCCTTCACGTGCTTCTCCAGAATGTCACATCTGAGAGTCTGGGATAATGAATTTTTGTAACAAAATAAAACACTCAACCCAACAATTGGATCAAAAGCTGGGAGGGGGGGGTTGGATTCCCATCCTGACTTTGCAGCTCGCTCGGTTTCAAGGAAGGTAAGTTCATGTGCCTGGAAATCATTTCAGCCTCTAAACAAGGAGTCTGGTCCTTCATCTGCTCACAGGTCTGCAAGGTGCAACGTGAATACCTGGAAAGTTTAGGAGTATTATTCAGAAACAAACCAACAGCAATAATTATCCTCCACATTCCAGGACAAACACAGAGAATGGAAAGGAGCACTTCTAATTGTTGATGCATATTTTAACAGGTTGGTTTGTTTTTTAAAATACAAATGTCTTTTCCTCCATACAGACGGTGAGTAACCACTGCTAAGACACAGAAATAGTTGGGGTTTTGAGTGACACCCCTGGTGCAGCTCAGAGGCTCCTTCAGCATTCAGTTCACACTTGCTCTTCCAAAAACTTTCTGCAGGAATCTCCTTTACCCGCTGCTGCCGTGGAGGGGTGGGGAATTCCTGGCAGCTGGGAAGTGTTCCTGGATGTACAATTCATACCTTTTCCTCCTGTTCACCCTGTAAACATGCAGCCTTTCCTCCTCTGCCTGGGGGTCCTCCAGAATCCCATCCCAGCGGAGGCTTTCACTCAGCTGAGCACAGAGATTTTCCTCTGCCCCACTCCGACCCAAAATGCTGCAAGCTGCTGCTGCTGCAGCCTTGTTTATTTTTGCATCTTCCTGATTCCCCTCTGCAGTGTTTTGGGCTGAGTCAGGGTTCCTCCCAGGAGTTGGGATTTGAAGTGCTGGAGGGGAGTGGGCCCGTTGCTTTCTGCTTTTGTGGTGCTGTTTTTCTGTTAAAACGATAAGTGCTGTTAGCAAAAAAAAAAAGGTACTTGTCGCCTCTGAGGCTTTCCTGCTTAATTCATAAAACAAAAATAAAATGAGGAAACTGCTTGCCGTGGCTCAATAAAACCCCAAGTCTACAGGAAAAATAGTAATGACCCAAAAATCTTATTTTTAAGTAGGAAATAGATATTTTTCCGATTGGCCCACATAGGGATTGTCACACCTGTAAAATGTATTTATTGAAGCTGTTAATGCATTAATAGCACTTCTGCACTGGCATCAAGTTCACGGGGCTTGCCTGACTCAATTTAAGCAGGAAATTGATTCTGAGTTGTTGGGGATTTTTTTTTTCCAAGCTGTCATCCATTACTACAGTGAGCCATGTGATTTTATTTTTTTTAGTAGTGTGATTTCTGGGAACTTTCAGGCACTTTTTGTACGAAGATAGTGACAATGAATGGAAATATTCCTTTACACAGAAAATTTTTGGAAATCACCCTTCCTTTTCTGTAGTTTTACCAACCCTTCACCCCCACTGACAGATCAGTGCTGTAACCCACACCAGTGCAAGGGTGAATATTTAAATATCCTCTAAATATTTAACAACATCCCAAATCCCGAGCAGTTTGTGGAATTCTGCTCCCTGGCAGGTGCCTTATGCCTCCTACTGCTGATTCGCTGTAGTTACACGTGCTCCATCTCGAATAAATCTGTAGCTACGGAGGAAAATCCGTGTGTAAACAGGGATCAGGGTAAGTTTTTAAAGCGCCATCGGTGGTTTCCTGGGAAAAGTTGTTTTTTCTCACCTGCCCTCGTGCTGGCAGTGGTGGCACTCCTGCGTGGTGGCTTCTTTCTCCGTGGTGGCTTCGTGCCAGGCGCTGAAGGGGGATCCGGCTGCCTCCTGCCCAGCTCCCTCTGCTGCCCAAGGGGAATGGCCCCGGAATGGCCTGGCAGGGAGCAGGAAAAGGAAATTCAGCAGCTCTCCCTCCTGTCTGTGACCCCTCTGCATCTTCCTTCCCTCCATCTCCCCTCACCCCTTTCCCTCCTCCTCACCTTCTCCCTTCTCCTCTCCTCCCTGCAGCCTTTTCCCTTCCATCCCAGCTCCTTCCCTCCTCCCTTCCCTCCCCGAGGTCTCCAGGGCAGCCCTGGCACAGGGACAAGCCTGGACTCGCCTCTTGGTCACTGGGGAAAGCTGCCCTGCCCTTGTCCCCTGCGTGTGCAGGTGCTGGGCTGTGCTTGTCCCTTGTCCCTTCCCTTGTCCCTGGCAGTGCAGCCCCGAGGCGCTGCAGGATTTGCAGGGGAAGAAGCACCAAACCCCAAATCCTCTCAGGGAGAGCAGCTCGCAACCCTCCATGACACCTCAGCCCTGAAAATCCAGGTGCTGAGGGAAACTCGTCTCTCCTTTCCTTCCCCCCTCCCGTTTCCCTTCCTCTTGCCCATTTTGCCTTTTCCTTTCCCTCCCTCTCCAACTTTGCTCTCACCAGAGCAGTGAAAGCACAGTTTCTGTGGCAGTGATATCTCTGAGAAGTTTTTGGGGCTGGTGCAGCCCTGTCCTTGCTGCTGGGTGTTGGTGGGAAGAGCTGCAAGACCCTCACAGCAAGAGAGGTGAGCACATCTCCTCCAGAGGTGAAAATCATCCCTCATAACTCCAGGAACAGCAGCTGAGCTCCTCTCACTCGTCCTCTCCCTGGGAATAGCATGGTTTAATCCTTACTGGGTACTTTCTCCTCCTCCCTGCCTTTCTCTTTGTTCCTGATCCGTTCAGATGTGGCGCTGGTGGTGGCACTGGGACAGGTGGTGGCACTGGGACAGGTGGTGGCACTGGGACAGGTGGTGGCATCAGGCTCCTGCTCCCACCCATGGTCTCATGGCCAGGCAGCAGCAGCAGCAGCAGCAGCAGCAGCAGGGGCTGGCAGTGATGGTGATTGCTGATGCTGGACAGCAGCCACAAGGTCCCCAAAGGCTGCCTGGGGATAACAGGGATGGTGACACAGGACAGAAGACAAGGAAAATGGCAGCAGCAGTGATGGAGTGTAAATAATTCATCCAGACTGGGAAAGGGAGAGTGGTATTTTTGGAGAGCAGCTGAGGGAAGGGGATTACTTGTTGCTAATGACAAGTGGTGGTTGTTGTTAATTTTATTATGATAAAACCTGACTCGCCAGCCAGAATTAGAGCCCAGTGGGAGCTGCTGGCCCGAGCTGCCTGTAAAGAAAATCATCTTCTGACAGCTTTTCCCTGGAATGCCAGCACAGGTAGGACCAGTGTTCTCCTGGTTGATCAACTGCTGCAGGGAGCTGGGAGTTCGGGCGCCCCTGGCAGCAGATTAGGTTATCCTGAAAGGGTAACCCCTCCCCAGGCAAATGCTGGTGCACTTTTTGACTTTGATTACAACTACACTGAGAAATTTCTCTAATTTTCCCAGTTTATTCCCAAGTCCTGTGCCACAGGGGCACAGAAATTGTGTATGGATCTACACATGGGCTACCAAGGAAGCCTTGTGAATTGGTGTTGTGGGTGCTGCAGGCTCAAAGTGAACAAGGAAAGGAGAATTAGACCTCAGCCTTGCCCATGCAAGCAAAACGTGGATCAGAATTGGCAAATTTTCCTTAAAACAGCTTAAAAAAGAATCAGGTTTTGCTATGAAGCATCAATATTCTTCCAGCGTTTGCTTTGTCTTGTGCACCCTTGAGCAGGTGTGCTCTGCAAACCAGACTTTTTTGGTTCAGATTAGGGAGGGAATCATTGACATTTTATTAAGGAGAGATAATTAGAGGGACGAACACAGATTGAATCAGAGGATTGCAATCAGCAACAGCTTGGAGAAAAGCCCTGGACTTGTTGCTGTGAATTGTGAAGCAGCTGAACTGAGCTGGGGCAGTGAGGAGGGTGGGGAAGCAGTGCCAGACAGCTCCTTGTCTGTTTTCCTGGGAAAAGATCCTTCAGAAATAAGGATCCAGCCAGTTTCACCTCCTGCTGCTCACCAGCCCAGTGTCCAAACTGGGAATCCAGGATTGCTCCAGCTCAGATCATTCTGCTGTAAAACAAACAACAAAGCTGCTTTTAACCACCTGTGGTTCCTCTGCAGGACACCACACCCAAGATTTTAATCTCCCCAAAAAGCTGCTCTTTGTTCTCCATTCCTTGAGCAATGGGGTGACACAGGAGAGGCTCCCTGTGAGGGGAAGGGATCAGCTCAGGGCACCCACAGCCAGCAGCACCGGTGAGGCAGCAGGAGGAGGTTGTTATCCCTCATTGTCCTTGTCACGGGGATATTTAAAATCTCCGGCAGCTGCAATCTGGTGAATAATTCAGCGAAATCCATCATCGATAAAAGAGAGAGTTTGAAGGGTTCTTTGGGTGGGAACTGGGAGTGCCTGCCTTCTGAGAAACGAGTCTATTAAAAATTGACTCCGTGCTATCAAAGATAAAACCTGTATTTAGCCTTTAAAAATTTTTAATGTAAAATTGTATTTATTCCCTGTGGCCCCCCGTTGCCCAGGCCCAGCCTGGCAGACCCCGAAGCATCTGTGGGGATCCTGACAAGCAAATTCAACAGCAGGATGGATGCAGGCTCTGAGATGTGTGTCATTTCCCTGCCAGCACAGCTGGTTAAATTAGGCAATTTATCTTTCTCCCGAAGTTGGCTGCACCGTGTGTTTAATTTATTTATATTATTGACTGTGTGGAAGAACTACCCCGGTGTGAAATGTCATCATCAAGTGTTTTCCTCCACAGAACTGCAGGCTCTGTGTTCATGCAAAAATGCTTCCTCTGATGTATTTTTCAACAGTTGCCTGAAAAGAAAAAACCAAAAGAAAAACCAAAAGAAAAATATGTGGTTAGACTTGAACTTGATTCAGGGGAAAAGTGGCTGAGGGTCCCTCAGCTTTTCTCAGCATCCTGAGGGCTGGTGGATATGTGGAGGTGAAAGAGTTTGCAGAGGTTCCAGATTCCTCAAGAGCCAGCTCTGAACAGGCAGTAGAAACACAATTTATTTTCTCTTCCTTTCTCTTTTCCCTCTCTCATTTCCACCCCCCTCATCCCTTCCTGTCACATGGCAAATTTACTCACTGGACATTTAGACATTAATGAGCCCGAATTCCTGTGTTCTAGTGCAAAGGAATAATTGTGTTCCTGTGACTCAGCATAGGATCTCAGGCTGTCCCTTCACAAACCCAAATTTTGCTGCTGTTACCAGCAAATGTCTGTTATTGGGATTGCTCAGGAGGTTTGGGTCTTTTAGTTTTAAAAGGTCTGAGCCCCGCCATGGTTGTCCCAAGTCTGGCAGGTGGCCTTGTTCTCTTCTTGGTGTGAACAGTTTTTTTTCAACCCCTGCCAAGTTTTTCTGGGGGTTGGGTTTTTATTTGTTAGTTTCTTGTGTGGATTTTGGGTTGGTTTGGGTTTTGGGCTTTTTGTTTGTTTTTTTTGTTTTTTTTTTTTTTTTTTTTCTTTTTCTTTTTGCTTTGGAGTTTTTTTAGTTGTTGGAGTTGTTTTTAGTTTGTGTGGGTTTGTGGTTTGTTTGGTTGGGTTGTTTCATTTCTGTTTTGGGTGGGGTTTTTTAAATTTGTTTTATTGTTTTGGGAAACTTTTTGTTTCTGGTATTTTTGGGGTTTGTTTTGGTACCGCCTTTCCTGGTTTATAGCTGGGTGTGTTTTTCCCGTGGGTTCTTACTCTGGTTTGGGATGCAGATCTGGCTGTGCCCACATCCCTGTTAGCCTCACCTGGAGCACACCTGGCTGTGCCCACAGCCCTGTTCTGCTCCTGGTGAACACCACAGGGCAGTGCCTGGAGCCTCACACACGTCCTGGGGCACATCTGGCAGTACCTACATCCCCTTCAGCCATTCCCAGCTCACATCTGGCTGTGCCCACATCCCTCCAGCTGCTCCCTGTCCACATCTGGCGATGCCCACATCCCTCCAGCCTTTCCCAACTCATCTGGCTATACCCACATCCCCTCCCACCGCTCTCAGGGCACATCTGGCTATACCCACATCCCTCCCTGTCCACATCTGGCTGTACCCACATCCCTCCAGCCCCTCTCTATCCACATCTGGCTGTGCCCACATCCCTCCCTGTCACATCTGGCTGTGCCCACATCACCTCCAGCCGCTCCCAGAGCACATCTCGCTGTGCCCACGTCTCTCCCTGTCACATCTGGCTATACCCACATCCCTCCAGCCCCTCTCTATCCACATCTGACTGTGCCCACATCCCTCCCTGTCATTTCTGGCTGTGCCCATATCCCTCCCTGTCACTTCTGGCTGTGCCCACATCCCTCCCTGTCACATCTGGCTATACCCACATCCCCTCCCGCCGCTCCCAGGGCACATCTGGCGGTGCCCGGCGCCGCTCGGGGCCGCTCGCTGCCGGCTGCG
>JBBMKD010000063.1:2994115-3012344 GCA_037834095.1 Argya squamiceps | reverse complement strand
CCGTTTCCGCCTCGTCCCGCCGGGGCAGCGGCTCCGCGGAGCGGCCGCGAGTGAGGCCGGAGTTCAGGTGGGTGCGGGGTCAGCTTTGCTCGGCTCAGCTCAGCCTAACTCGGCTCGGTTTGGGGAGCTCCGGGCGGAGTTTGAGCTGAGTTTCAGCGCCCGGCACGCCCCGGCTGTCGGGCACATGTAGGAAAAGAGTCGTGGCCGGGATTTGTGGGTTCTGGGAATGGGGAGAAGCTCGGAGGGGTTCGGTGCACCCACAGCCGGGTCTCCACGGGTGGGAGAGTTCCCTGAAAGGCTCCAGGAGCAGCTGGGAGCTGTGTCCTGTGAGCCTGCCCCGGGGCTGGACTGAGCTCCGCAGGTCCCTTCCCACCCCCAGCCCTTCCGTGAATTTCGGCGGGGCTCAGGCTCCTGGAGGGAATTGACTGGAAGGGGCAAAACGAGCCGGAGGTGGGAGGTGAAAGCGATGTGCAAAAGTTCCCAGCCACCTCCTGGGAAGTGAGGGAAGCTCCCTCCTTTTGGGAGCTGCTTGTGCATGTTGTGAGCAGGGAGAAGCCACGTGTGGCTGTGGGAGGGAGGATTGTCGCTGATTTTAGGCGCTCTGACACTCTGGGGTGATGGTGTTGGATGTGCAGGTCGCAGCGACATGCTCTGCCCACCCAGGGCACAGTTTTTGGGGTGCTGTAAGTTGGCTCAGGTGCTCTCCAGCACCTGGTCAAAGTCCACGGCTTTCCTTGTGCTCGTAGCAACCACATCCAGGGTGATAAAAGCCTTGGAGTGCCGCGTTTATGGTGTTGTTCAAAGGATGCCTAAAATCAGAATTATGCCTTAAGGATGCTGCAAAAAGCTGTTCCATCTTCCAGATGTGTTGGCAGGCCTGTGGCTCAGAGCAGAGGGAGTTTTTTTGGCAAGGCCTGGCTGCTCAGCAGAGCTTCTCCCCTGGCCACGAGCTGTTCTTTTCCTGGTTCACTGGAGGTTACCCGTGGAGCAGCCTGGCATGTGCCTCTTCTCCTGCACGGGATTCCTTGACAAACGCTGGCCTGTGCTCAGCGCTTCCCTTGTCCAATTCTTTCTAAGAAACCTGATGCTTCTCTGCGAGGTGCCACACGCCAGCCTCCAGCCTCAGCCCTCCTGAGCTTTTTAGCATATCAGAATAGCGAAATGAATTTTCTCTAATTGGCCATTTAGATGCTAATTTGCTTCTCCCAGGCCTACGCCAGATCAACCTGCCCCGGAACTCGAGTCAGAGCGAGCCTGCTGTCTTCGTGAATTATTCACTTTGCATAACGCACCTGCCTGGCTGGGGATCAGGAGGAAATGGGTCCAAAGTCTGATAAATAAAGATACACCTTGGCAGGTGGAACAGTGCTGGCTTTCCTCCCCGGCATCGAGGGCTGCTGGGGCACCAGGAGGCTGCTTTGCTTTGGCAAAACCTGGGGTTTTTTTTGGTTTTTTTTACAGCTCACCATATCTCAAGTAGCCACACTAACGAGTGCCTCTCGTTAATAAAGGATTGTTGGTGCTGGATGTCGGCTTTCCTGCAGAGCTGATTAAATCTCCCCACTCACAGCACTGCCATGGACCTCCAGGGAATTGTATTTTTTAAAAAACTCTTTATAAGCTCCATCCTAGAAGCAGTTTGGCTTCTTGTTGCTGCTGCTGGGATTGGGAAGCAGCTCTGGTGGAGAGGAAACTTCTTGGTTTTCCCCCCTAAACCTCATCCTCACCCTCTTCTGTACCAGCTTGGCCTTTCACAACAAGGACACCTCCTAGTCGGTGTTTAACTAATTTGGGCTGGGCCAACTAGAACGAGCATTTGAATGAGGTTGTCCCCGTTTTGCTGGCACTGATGCTGCTCAGAATGAGCTTTCATGGGGAGACAGACAGAGGAAAGTCAGACTGGGTCCGTCAGTGGTTGTCCCCACGCCTGCCAAAGCTTTGTGCTGTTTATTTGGACACTGTTTTGGCCCAGGCTGCAAGTCAGGTCTGATCACACTGGGTTCCCTGTGTCTCTCTTGGCTCTCCATCTGCTGCTGGGGGTTTGTAAGGAATGGCAAAATTCTGTTTTCAGACCAGAAAACTGAAATTTTCTGTTCCTCAGCCCAGGTGTCTCTCTGCCTGAGACATCTCCTGCCTCTGCTGGGCTTGTGCCTCCCGCCTGCTTAGCCCTTATAAAATCAATTTACATCATTTTACCGGTGCCCAAGCAGACTCCTGCTGAAGGGGCTGATGAACTGCTGGATGTGGGCGTGAATGAGCAGTTCAAAGTGCTTCGTGTGTGAGAGAAAAAAAAAACTTCCCTAAAGCCCTGGTCCAGCCTTGCTCTGGCTCCGAGACTTGGCCAGACCTTCAAAGCCAACCGTGCATCCCCTGCCACGCTCCTACATCCCTTAGGGCTCTTGTGCCACTTGAAAACAGCTTTGAAATAGGCTTTAAAACACGGGATGTCTGCAGCAAAGAACCATCCTGCCGTGGCTGGGAGGGGAAGGGCCCGGCTGGTGGGCTGGGTTAACCTTATCAATCCCCGCCGCTCATTTACCCTCTGTCATGGCAACACCAGCAAACACTCCCTCAGTTGCCAAGGTTTCCCAGGGATAATGGGGTCTGGCGTGCGGAGCAGGCTGTTGATTACACCGATTTCTTTCAGGGAGCAGCTGCCAGAAGGGGAAAAACGGGCCAGCAGGTACCTGGGAATCCTGGGGGAGGTGATGCCCTGGGAGCAGGTTGAGGTAATTACACCGGTACAGCGAGGTTTGGGGAATTGGGAGCTTGGTTCTAACCAAGCTGATTTAATTTTGATTTTTTTTTTGGTAAAATGAGGTATTTAAAAAAAAAATTCTAATTAATTTCCTATGAAAACAAATTACTCTAGACACGAGCTGCTCAGCCGAAATAGCCAGGCAAATGAAAGCTGACTGGAGGCCTCCTCTTGGGGCTGTGTATTTATTTTGTCTTTGCAAGGCTCTGAGGAATTGGTGCTTTGTGGGCACCTGTAACGAGCCCAGCTCAGGCTGTGCTGTCACTGCAGGAGGAGGTTTTTCTGCTGCCAGGAGTGCCTCAGTGTCAGTAAGACCCTTCAGTTTTAACTTTGCTGAAGTCAAAATGTCTGAGGTGGGTGGAGGAGTGAGGAGGGGATTTGGTGTAGTGAGATGGTGTGGGCAAAGCAAGCTGGTAAATTCGGGGCAGGGAAATGCTGAGGGTGTTAAATGCAGAGCTGCAGGCTGGGTCAGGCAGTGCATGATCCAGGGATCTCTGGGGGCTGGGAGGGTGTTCTGGATAAGTGTTGTTGTGCTGTGTTGTGTCTTATATCCTTCTTTAAGCATCTGCTCTTGCAGCTGGGGAGGTGGCAGGTATGACCTGCTGTGTCTGTGCTCAGCTGTTGGGGTAAAATACACGATGCTCACGTTGATGTTCTGCTGAGAAAACCTGGCTCCTTTCTCAGGAATTCTTTGAAGGGCAGCATGTCCAGGGGCTGTGTCTGCCTGCCACTGTTCCCTTCACCCAGGCCCCACTGGAAGGCTTCTCCTCCCCCAGACTGGAGTCACAGATTGAATGAAGTCAGTCCTGGTTGCCAGAGTACAACTCTTATCGTGGGGGCAGAGCCACGTCAGAGCTGCAGGCAGGGATGTGCTGGGTCCTGCATCCCCCAGGAGGCTCCTGGCCCCACAGGGAGGGTCAGCCCTGCAGGGCACTGCTCCTCCCCTGTGCTTCTGTGCCAAGGGCAGCCAGGTGGACTCGGATTTAATGAGGTTTTGGTCTCACATGACTTCCTCCATCACAGGAAAGGAATGAGCAGGTGGAGTGGTTTTAAAGCAGGTCATAGAATATCGATAAGAGCTCCCCTTTTAATTCTGAATTCGGGTAAAAAGCAGGAGCTTGGAGTGGGAGGTTTTTCTGTACCACGAAGTGCTGGTGCTTTGCTGTCACCCTGTGTGCAGGGTGGGCCAGGAGCTGTGAGTTTCTCCTGCTCTCTCACTGGTAGAGACTGGCTGCTTCTACCCTTTATTAGTTTGTTGAGAGGACAGGGAGGGCATGGCTTGGTGCTAATTTGAGTAATTTTTGAGAGAAAATGCAAGACTTTGAAGGGGATGTTTCACCACAGCCCATGGAAACAACTCCCCACGCTGGCGTGGTTTTGCTATCTGGGTGTTTCTGATTTCCCTGCACTTCTTGTCCTGTACTGAGATAAGAGGGAAGATGCCTTCCACCCCCCTGGCATCATTCCCATGCCCATGAGAGACAGTCCTCTCCCTCCAGCCCTGCTTTTTCCCCAGCAGACCATGCCCTGCAGTCCCATTCCTGTTTCCTTCTCCAAGCTGTGTCCCCAGCAGGCTTTTTCCAGAGGTGCAAAGCCAGCAGCTCCCAGCAGAGGAGACAGAAAGAGAGAAAAAAAACCACTCCTGTAAATATTTCAAGGAATAATCTCTCTGAAGACTCTTTTGGGATCTGGTGGCTCTTTAGGCTTTTGTTTTGTTTGCCTTCTCTCTTTGCAGATGCTGCTCAGGGAACGGTGGAGGACAGAAAGCCTGTGCTGAGTAACAGGAGGCAAAAGACCATGACATTGCTTGTTTTTGTTCAGTCACGCTGAGCAAAGCTCACTCTGCTGTGAGGCTGGAGAATGCCTTTGAGCCTCTCCTGAGAAAAATGCTCAGCTCATGTGCTCTGTTCTGACTCGCCTTCAGCTCTGGTAGAGCAGATAAAGCTCTGCTGAGCAGGGGCAGATGCTTCCAGCACAGCTTTCCAGGGCTGCTGGCAAAGCAAACTCCTCTGGCCTGGCTCTGTGGGGCTCAGCTCCAGGTTTTTTATTCCAAAGACACCCCCCAGCCACCACAGGCTGCTTGCCTGGAGCCCTGCATGGACACAGAGTGTGGGCTGTGCTATTCTTCAGGTGTTCCTGAGTGGGAGGGAGGAATTCACCGTGCAGCTGAAGAGTAATTTAATATATGCCTTTGTGTGGGGGGGCTTCATGTGCACATAATCCTGTAACCACACATCACAGGCTTGGGAAATCTCTGGAAAATCCCAGGTCGGCCATTCTGTGTCCAATTGTAGCTTTTCTCTGCTTCTAGCTCAGGTCTGAGGGTGGGAGCCTCTGTGTTCTTTTGCTGTTGATGCCTGATTGCTCCCCTGTGTGTGAACGCTGTGGGATGTGTGTGGGGAAGGTGTTCTCTGTGTTCTCTCCTCGCCTGAGATGGGGAGGAAGATTAAAGGAGCAGGAGGAGTTCTGGGGCTGGGTGGAAATGCAAGCCCAGTGTGTGGCACTGAGCAGGGTTCAAGGTTTTCTTCTAGGGAACGGTCTCTTTCAAAAGCCATCACTTTGAAAGTGGTAAAAGGTTTAAAAAGTCATGTGTGACACTTGTGTCTGTCATTCCTACCCCAGCCCTGTCTCCTGCATCTCCTCCATGCCTCACTTTGCTGAAATCAGACTGTGCTGAGCCTTTTTTACACCCATTTCCCCTTGCACTGAAAGAAACCCATGTGGAATTTCCCCTCTCCCCTCCTGCCTGTTGTAAGCACTGCATTTTCAGGCTGGGCTGGCCAGAGAGGAGGGAAGTGGTTCATTGTTAGTGACTGGTTTGGCTCTGAGGGCTGAGGTGGGGTTTGGCAGGAGGGAGCTGCCAGCTCCCTGCCCCAGGTGGGTGTTTCTGTGCTGGGGGACGTGTGAGCTCAGCACAGCAGGGAGAGTTTGATGTGCACAAGCTCTGGGTGAGGGGGCCAAGGTCATCAGGGCTGTGCCTGGCACAGCAGCACAGAGCTCAGTGTGGCAGCAGCAGATAGCAGGGGTAGGTACAGCACTCACTGCTGGGGACTGAGGCTGGAAAAACTCTTTTCTTGGGAACTCCAGCACTGCTGGCAGGTGATACACCTTGCCTGCCATTGGAGCTGATTTCTGCTTGCCAACCAGCATTAAACATGTTATCTCTGCCCAGCAGGTATGGTTTCAAAGCTGGCAAGTGTCTGTGCTGGGGACAGGCATTAATACCTGGGAATTTATGCATCAGGGCTTGTGAGACACTTGCTCTGCTGGAGAGCAAATCCATCTGGTTAAAAGCTCCCCACACCAAGTCTGGTTTAGCATCCACTGAAATCTTCTGGCTGTGCCTGTCCCTTGGTGCTTTCCATTCACCTGAGCTGCTGGCAGGGCTCAGAACTGCTCAGCTGCAGAGTCTCTTCAGGGGATGTTTCTCCCATGAGCATCTGGAGGTTGGTTCTTGCTGCCTTCCCTGATCAGTTCAGTGGAATTTTCACTGAGCACAAGGAATCACTGGTGTGGCCATGCCAGGGACAGGAGCCCCAGCAGGAGATCTGCTGCAAGAGGTGCTGTCTTGAGCATCAGAGAATGCAAACAAGCTGCTGTTGTAGGCTGGAGTTATAAATATCAGGCTATTATGGAGGCAGTTTTAATGAAGGAAATGACTTGCCACTATTCATGCTGATTGTTGCGTGGGTTTTTGTTTGTTACCCCATTAAGAGGTTAAAAAAAAGGCAACTGTAGCTTCTTTGTGTCCTTTAGAGTGGCTTTCTCTGTCAGAACTGCAGCACTGGGGGCTCTGGAGGTGGGGAGGCAGAGATTATTCTCACAGACAACGCTTTTCTCTAGTTTGAAATGAAAAATCAGGACTGACAAAGAGTGTCTGGCTTTTTTTTTTTTTTTTAAGAGTATACCATAAAATCTAAACTTCCAGCCTTGCCTTCAAGGTACCTGAAGGTATTTATTGGCCTGTATTTTATGAGGATGATGGTATGTTTTTATCACTGTCTGTGGGTGAGAGCCTGGCTGCTCCCACCGTGAGTGACTCTGGCAGATCCCCTCTGTTTGCTTTGCTGCATGTGTGGCTGCTGTTTGCTTCTTCCAGGTGTGAGCCCTGCCTCCCCACCCCTCCCCAGCCCTGGGGCCATGGCTGACATGATTTTTGGCAGCGGGATGGGCCCCTGGGTTTGCCCCAACGACCGGCAGCTGGCCCTGCGAGCCAAGTGAGTCCTCCTCACCCTCCTCCTCCTCCTCCCCTTCCTCCCTCAGCTCTGCCCTGACAGCTTTCCTGCTGTCTCTGTGGAGCACTGAGCTCTTGGCCTCATCCTGCACCCCTGGGGGTCCATCCCACAGCTCTCCCCTGGGTGAAGGGAAGGGTTGGAAGCATCCTCAGCTCTCTGCAGCACCCTAAATACAATTGATGGCATCCCCCAGCTGCCAGCACCCTTTTGTTTTAGGGACTTGTCTTCAGTTCTCACCCTCCCCTGAAGTTAAAATTACTGCATAACCTAAAGACTGAGAGGATGGGGATGAGTCAAAGCACTAGAAGTGCATTTTTCTTGGATGCTCTCACTCTCTGGCAGCTGGGACCATGCCACCTCTGCTGTTGCCTGAACCCCTGGGCTCAGCTGCTGCTGCAGAGGGTTAGAAAATAGGGGAACACCCCATGTTTTGAGGGTGCACTGCCTGGCTGGGAGCAATGCACCCCACTGCCACTCCCCCAGCCTGCAGGAAGCCTCAGCAAGACAGTGGTGCCCATGAGTACATTCTCCTGGCAGCCATAAGTTTATCCAGTGACCTCCAAACCTCTCCTGAATGGTAATTAATTAATTGAGCTGTGAAAGCTCCTGCCTGTCGCCAAGTGAGCCAAGGAGAGACATCAGCTGCTGCATGTGAGGCACAGAGGGTTTGCTCAAGTCCTCGTGTGAACCTGGGCTAGGCCAAGGGAGGGTGTTGCCAAATTTACATTTCTAGGCATTTCCCTAGAATCTGTGTTTGAACTGAGGGAGTCAGGGACGTGGGATCTTGGAGGGAGGAGGGTGTGGGTGATCCCTCTGTTTGGGAGTTTGCTCTTGGCTTTTGTGGTGCCTGGCATCAGCACCCATCTCTGTGAGGGAACCCCCAGAAGAGCCAGCCTCAGGGACAAACAGGAATGGGGGCTTGGAGTGGGAAAACACAAACAGGAGCAAAAAGGGAGGTGAGTGGAGTAGGGAGAGGCAGCACAGCACTGTGTGCTGCTGGATGGATGATGTTGGGAGTTTGCTCTTGGCTTTTGTGGTGCCTGGCATCAGCACCCGTGTCTGTGAGGGAACCCCCAGGAGAGCCAGCCTCAGGGACAAACAGGAATGGGGGCTTGGAGTGGGAAAACACAAACAGGAGCAAAAAGGGAGGTGAGTGGAGCAGGGAGAGGCAGCACAGCACTGTGTGCTGCTGGAGGGATGATGTGGGAATGTGGTCAGTGAGAGGAGACTCCTGCTTTGCTCATGGAACAGATTTCCCTGGTGGGAGGCTGAGGTGGGTCTGAGTGCCCTGAGCAGTTTCAGTGTGGGGCAGGGCAGGGGGTTTTGTGTTTCCCTGTCCCAGCTGAGCCCTGCCCTCCACTCCCCTCCCCCAGGCTGCAGACAGGCTGGTCGGTGCACACATTCCAGACTGAGAAGCAGAGGAAGATGCAGGCCCTGAGCCCCAAGGAGCTGGAGATCATCCTGGGAGTCATCCACAAGGCAGAGAAGTTGGACGTGGTGGAGCAGCAGCGCATCGGGTACGGCCACGTCCCTTGTCCCCTCCCCTCCCCAGGAAAGGCCAGGAGGGGCTCTCCCAGCTGCCTGAGCTCAGCCTCCATCACTCAGAGCATCCCTTAGGTCAGTTATTTGCCCCTCCCATGCTGCCTGTTTGGGGATAATGACCATCGGGGAGGATGTCATGTTTTCCTTCTCTCTGAAAGTCTTCCCATGCTTTCTCTGAGCTTTGGGGATGGCTGAGGCTGCAGCCCTGACACAGTCCCTGGAAAATGCAGGCAGTGCTGAGGCTCTGGGAGAGGCTGGGCTGTGCCCAGGGCTGCTGCAGGGTGGATGGCTCAGGATCACTGCTGGCAGTGCACTCAGGTTTTCCCTTGTCCACACCAAGCCCCTGGGATTTTGCCTGGAGCAGAGAATGAGTTTATGTTCTAGCTGGCTGAGCCCTCTGGATGGGGTTTGCTAGCTTGAATTATTTAATTTACAGGCATCCCTTTGCTGCTGCAGGTTCCCATTTGCTGTCAGTCCTGCTGGAGGCCTGGCCTGAGCTCTGTCTGGGATCTGCTGCCTTTCAAGCCGGGGAGCTGGGCAGCCCTGCAGCATTCCCCAGCAGTGTTTGTGTTCATGAGACAGGAAACCCCAGGGACTCCCAGCCCGTGTCCAGCAGGCCCAGCTTCCTGCTTCTCTGCTCCCCGTGCAGAGCTCGTTAGCGAGGGCTAACGAGAAGTGACAGCAATGTTTCTGTGATAAATGGGAGACCCCAGCAGCAGCCAGTGACCCTGAGGGCCTGACTGCTCCTGTGTGGCTGCTGGTGGAGCTGCAGCAAGTGCTGCCCTTGCAGCTCCTGTGGTGGAGCATTCTCTGAAATGCCTTTTGTTAACTCCCAGGAGCTCTTTTGTGCCAGAGTCCAAGTCGATCATAAATCCACTAATGATGGCTGGGTCTGGCTGTGCAGCCTGACCTCCCCACCACGGGCAGGACCTCCTTCAAACAGCCCTTGGAAGGGGCCCTGGTGGATGGGACATTAGCACTAATGAGAGTGGGATTCATGGATTTATCAGCTCCCTCCTGGTGCTGATAAATGGCCTGGCTGCTGCTGTCCCCCCTCTGCAGATGGAGGCCTGAAGGTTGCCAAGCAGTGATCTCATGGCAGAGCAACCTTGCTCTGCATGCTCTCCACACCCTGCATCCTAATTGCTCACCCTGCCTCCCTCCCCTCTCCCAGCCCTGCTGCTGCAGGCTTTGTGTGTGCACGTGTGCTCCCTGCCTTCCAAACGGGCTGTGGAATGGAGCAGGGGGCAGTCAGTGGCACTCCTGTGCCACAGCCAGCCTCATTTTTGTCTGATGGCTTCAGCCTGGCTCATTTTGGTCTTCAGTCTGGCCTCCCTGCTCCTAATGGGATGTGAGCAAGTCAGTGCTGCTTTCAGGGAGATGGGGAAATGGAGAAGGCTTGGCAGGTTTATCTCCTTTGCCAGTGTTTTTGGCCCTGGTCTGAGCACTCCAAGCTGTGCTGTGACCTGTGCTGTGCCTCTGTCCCGCAGGCGCCTGGTGGAGAGGCTGGAGAACATGAGGAAGAACGCCATGGGCAACGGCCTCTCGCAGTGCCTGCTCTGTGGGGAGACCCTGGGGCTGCTGGGCAGCTCCTCTGTCTTCTGCCAGGACTGCAAAAAGGTGGGTTTGCTCACACGTGCCTGTCCCTGGCAGCAGAGCTCTCTAGGAAACACCACCAGGCCCCTTGGAAGCTGGAGAGCTCTGCAGGGTTGTTATTTTGTTATTTTTGTTCTCCATGGAGTTTTCTGTTGCAGCCTGGGGATAAAAAGAGGTTCCTCAGGATCCTAAAGTGCCTGAGCTGCACTCAGTGTTGGGATGGGCTGTGCCACCCCCTCTGCATCTTCCCAGCATGAGACAAGGGGAAAATGTGCAGCCAGCAGACAAGTCACAGCAGAGTCTGTGAGCTTTGCTGCTGCCCACAGCAAGGTCTGCCCTGAGACCTTCCAGGAGGACTCAAGTCCATCCTCAAGCTCCAAACCAGTTTGGGAGCTCAAGTTTCCCAGCCCTGAGCCTCAGGGACTGCCTGTGCTGTGTGTGTTGTTGGCAGGGAGAGCCCTGCTCTGCCAGCCCCCCAGGGATGATTCCTGCTGCTCCTGGCTCCACAGCCCAGGGGTTAATCTGTATTGCTGTGGAGATGATGATCTCCAAGGCAACCACCTCTGCTGGGAGGCTGGTTCTCCTGCACTTGAAACCCACCTTCCCCTGGGGACTCACCTCTGGGGCTGCCTTCATCTCAGCACGTCGAGGTGGGAGCACCTTGCTGAGAGCTGGAGTGTTCCTGACTGAGTAAAACCTGCTGCTTTACCAGGGGCTGGTGGTTGGGCCGTGGGGGACAACCTTCTGTGGCCCTGCTGGCTTTTGTGGGACACAGATCTCGTGCAGAGCAGGCTGCTGTGAGCTCTGCTGCAGAGCTGGTTCCTTCCACTGCAGCAGAAATCACTTGAGTTTTGCAGGATGTTCCTTCTAAGGCAGTGCCCAGGAAGGGAAACACGAATCTTGGAGAATCCTAAACCGTGGGGAAAGCAGCTTTTAGGGGTGTGGAAGGAAGCAGTGGGGAGTGAAAGGTCTGGTTTTGAATGGGAGCAGTGTGGTCTCTGTGCACTGTGGGGAATAAAGGGTTGGGTGACAGGCAGGAGATCCGTGGCTGTTTCCTGTGTTTCAGGCATGTGGAATAACAGGATGTGCTCTATTCCTGCCTCCTTCCCGTGGCAGTTCTGCTCTCACCTTGTCAGGAGCCAGCTAAGTCACGTTGCCACGGGGCTTTTTAACCAACTTCCTGTGAACCCTGTGCACGACTGAGGAGGCAAAAGCTGCTTCAGACACTTCCCAGCCCTGTCCCTTTGCAGGATTGACCCTCAGCTGGTGGGACAGTGTGAGCTGAGGCTCTGGGAGGCCTGTGACCAGAAAACCCCAGAGAAAAGCTGGGTTTTTTTTCTTTTTTTTTAATGTTTAGTCCCTTTTTGTCTGGAGTCTGTCAGGCAGTTCAGCACCGTTCATATCCAGGTTGGTTTAAGTGAGGTTCTAATTTTCCTGGGTACATTTTGCAGCTGCTTTCAGACTGGCTGCACTTTTCAGCTCTGTGCTAGCCCAAGGCAATTCTGCCTGGGTGCCCTGGACTTCTCCCTTTCTGCCTTTTAATGTTGTGGAGTGAACTGAGGGAACAGCCAACCCTTCAGCAGAGCACAGAGTGAACTGCTTGTTCCCTCTTGTCCAGGGCTATCCATCGCTCATGGAGTGCCTGTGTGCAACAAGCAATTTGTCAGGGAATTATGGATTTTTAAAGTTCATCTTTTTTCTGGCAGGTTCTGCTCTGTTACCATGTCATTGCAGCACATTTAATTCAACAGCAGGAATTGTAATGATGCACCTGAAAAGCAGCAAAGAATTTACCTCCAGCTTGCTGAGCAGAGGTTCTGCATTCCTGATGGATCTTCTAAGTGCCACTTGCTGCTTTATAAGGAATGCTTTGAGGGTTAGTTTTTATTGTCTCAGAAGTAAAGGCGTCGTGGCAAGACAAAGGTGTGTGCAAAGGCAGATGTGTTAACAATAGCAGGAGTGAGACAAAGCCCGAGGTGCCATTTACCACGCGGAGGGGATCGGTGTCATGTGTAAAAGGTGAAAAGCTGAAGGATGAGTGGGAGAGGGAAGTGCTTTGTCTTGTGTTTAATGAGAAATGGAGCTGCGTTTAATGCCCTTCATTTTTACGTCTTTTTCCCAGGGGTTGTGAGAGTGATGCTCAATTTCCCAGCTACTCTGCGGAGAAGGAGAGGAGGAAAACACCGTTTTAATTTGGTTTTTATTTTTTTTTCAGAATTCATGGCTGGGAGTGAAATCGTTTGGGAACTCCCACTAGAGGGAGCGTTTGAATGTGCAATCCGTGTGGGATTGGGATCGGGGAGGGCATTTCGGGCTGAGCTGCTCCCTCGGGTTTGGGGTCAGGGCAAGGGAGAGTTTGGGGTCTGAAATTGAATCTGCCAATCCCCCTTGGCTTGGGGAGCACCGTGTTGAGGGTTGATGCAGCAGACTCAACAGGTTGTTCATTATTTCTCTGGGAGGATGAGGATGAGGGCAGGAATAGTGGGGTGGAAAGGATGAGACCTTCATCCCTGGACACAGAGCAGCCTGGTGTGGTGGATATGTAAATCTGGGGACATCCAAACCTCATGTGGACCTCAGCAAGTTTTGCTCTCCTCTTGTGGGTGGCTTTTCCTCTGTGAGGATCAAAGGATTCATCCAATTTCTCACTCAAGCTGCACGACAGGGCTGATAGGCATCAGCTTCATTATGGAATATTGTGTGATTCAAGTGGATGGCTTGGGATGCCAGCAGAGGCTTGAAAGTTCCCTGGTGCAGCAAACAGGGCTGTGCAGAACCCTCAGACCTTCAGGAAATGTGTATAACCATGGCCATGCTAAACAGCCACAGATCAAGGAGATTGTGCTGAGGTGGAGGGGAAGATGTGGGATTTAACACGTGTGTGTGAGAGGAGGAAGGAGAACATTTCCAATCTTGCACTTGTGCCTGGTTACAGCTGCTTTCCACGCCACAGAGACTGGGGGTTGGGATTTGGAGGAATAGAAAAGCCCTTCTGGACATACCCCTGTGGGTGATGGGGTTTGATTTGGCCTGTCCAGTTCTCTCCTCACGCTGGAGACAAGGGCTGTGCTGTGGATTTGATTTGTCTCGTGTCCTCACAGACCTGCAGCATCTCCCTGCAGTCAGTGATTCTCCAGGAAAAACAGGAAAATTGTGCCATGGTTTAAGTTTTTTAAGGAAAGCAAACAGAGCTGTTTCCTCTCAACCTCCTCTCCCCCAAGGGCTGTGGGGACCTGCTAACACCACCTCTTCTTTTTTTTTTTCCTTTTTTCTCTCTCCTTGTTCCAGAAAGTTTGCACCAAGTGTGGGATAGAAACTGTTGGAGCCCAGAAACGTCCTCTGTGGTTGTGCAAGATCTGCAGTGAGCAGAGAGAGGTAAAACACAGCTGTGGGGAGATGGGGCTCAGCAGCATCCACCTGCCCACCCCAGATCTCTGCAGAGATGTGTGGGCTCTTCCCTGTGCCATGGAAGGCAGAAAATGGGATTTGGGAAGCTTGGCTGGAGGCCAGGCAGGCTCAAACACACACAGTGGTGACAACTTTGTTTTATGAGGAGGTGAAGGGGAAAAACCACACCTGGAGCCTGGCTTTGTGGGGCTTTTTTCTAGCTCTGGCCATAAAGAGATTGTTCCCTTACATCCTTTCCCTCCTCCTCACTCTGTGGCAAATAAATTTGGCTGTTTTTTTTTTTTTTTTAAATACAACTTGAGAGATGTAGAGCATAAGTGCAATATTTGTCCCACTAAAAATAACTAGGATTGCAGCCTTTAAATCTGTTTTCCTCCTTGCCTGCAAAATCCCATAACTTGCCAGTGTGTGAGACTTCTAATGCAGGTCTCTAAATTTTTATATCCTTCATCCTTGACTTTACACTGCAAAAAAAAAAAAAAGTAATGGGCTGCCTCAATTCTTGTCTGCCAGCCAGCATCCACCAACATCAGGGCTCGCTGCTCTGTGCTGAAGTCTGGGAATTTGTTCTGTGATTACAGATGGATTTTCACTTGTTCCCATCAATTTATTTTGGGCTTTGGCTCGTGGTCCTTGAGCATCAATCCAGTCCAGCTATTTCTGACCATTGCACCCAACTGTGCAACCTGGGGTGCTCTGCTAAATCAATTTTTGAAGTGTAGTGAGAGTGTTTGTGCAGGTGTTGGAGGTGCTGAACTTTTATTATAGTTTTTTTTAATTACTTGTGGAAACTTTGCATTGCTTAGGTTTTACAATGGAGGGATTTTTTTTTGTGTGGGAGCACCCACAAAATCCATGTCCAGGTGAAATGAGGGTGGATGCTGCTGGTCTTTAAATTACCAGCAGCAGTGTGGGTAGGGCAGGAAGATTGCAGCTCCCTGGATTTTGATAACAATTTGATACACTGAATCATCTGGATGTTTTGAATTCCAGATAGAGATCCCAAAATAGAGAGCGAGGCAGGTGCAGGTATTCTCTGTGCTCTGTGGGGAAATGCAGGGACTAAAATTTGCTTTATTTCTTTTATTCTGTTGTCTATTTTTAATCTCTCTGTGGGTACCACTTTGGGGTTTTTTTCCTATTTCTTAAGAAGTAAGAAGTAACCTGGTCACTGAGCAGAGAATATTAATGTGTCCAGTGTTATGTGTGGCCAGAGTGTGAGGGTTTGATAACCTTCAGCACTCTCTCTGTGAGTCCTGAGATTCAGCCAAAGTGCATCCCTGATGAAAATGGATGGACCTTTCCTTCTTGGACTAAATTATGGCCTCAACTTGCCCCTCAACCCTTAGCTCCTGCTTTATTTTTCAATTCCCCTTAAGGTGGGTTCAAATCTGTCTCCTTTCTTATTTATGCTGCTGCTGGTGCCCTGCACAGGAGAAGGATGGAAGGGTCACAGTGTGAGCACACAGACATCAAATCATACATCCCCTCTGTCCTCCCACATGCCCTGCCTTTATTTTGGGGGCATTTGGGGGCAACTGAGAATTGGCAGAAGCCTCGGGGCACGTCAGTCTGGGCGAGGAAGTTGAGACAAATCAGAATAAACGTGGCCCAGCAGGATCCCAGGATGGTGGGGATGGACATTCCCATGCACCAGGCACTGCCCTCACTGCTTCCATCCCTTATTCCCGTGTTATTATTTATCCCTGCAGGCTGGAATGAAGCCAGCATAAATTTAGTGACCCGTGGTGCCCATCTCATCTCCCCTTTTTGCTGCCTGGGACAACACTGGTGCTGGCCTGGGTTGTGATTAAATAATACCCCTGCCTGGGTCAAAACAAACATTAGAGCAACGAGCTGGGTCTTCCATTGATTCTCCAGTCAGAGAGGAGTGCTTGGTGCCCACAGATCCCTCTGGGAATCCTGTCCCAGCCACTCTGCTGCTCTGTTTCCTTGAAAACCCCCTTGGTTGTGATTAAATAATCCCCCTGCTTGAATCACAACAAACATCAGTCCAACGAGCTGGGTCTTCCATCCGTTCTCCAGTTGGAGAGGAGTGCTTGGTGCCCACAGATCCCTCTGGGAATCCCATCCCAGCCACTCTGCTGCTCTCTGTTTCCTTGAAAACCCCCTCTGGGTTTTCTTTTTGCTGCACGGTGACGAGGAGCGAGTTGCTCTCTGACGCTCCGTCTTATTTCTGGAGAGAGGAGGCAGAGCCTGCTGCTTCCCGGGGTTCTGGCTGCATCCCAGGCATCCCAAACACAGCAGCAAGGCACGTGCAGGGTGAGCCTCTGTGTTCCTGCAGAGCCTGGGTGTTCCTGCAGGCAAAGGGAGCAGCCCCAAGGAGCCACAGGCACCCCCCAAACCCCCAATATTTTTATTTATCCTGAAATCAGAGCTCACCTGCACAGCTCCAGAGGTTCTTGTCCCAGCTCTTCCCAGAGGGAGCTGTGGAAAAGCCTCCTTTGTTCTTCCAGGATTCTGTGGGTGTTTTTGGTCTCTTTCTCCAGGCAGCAACTGACAGAACGAGAGGACACAGCCTTAAGCTGTGTCAGGGGAAATGTAGGTTGGATATTAGGGAGAAGTTTTTCACTGAAAAGGTGATTAAATACTGGAATGGTTTGCCCGGTGAGGTGGTGGAGTCACCATCCCTGGATGTGTTTAAAAAGAGACTGGATGTGGCACTTGGTGCCACAGTTGAGGTGTCAGGGCTGGGTTGGACTCGATGATCTTGAAGGTCTCTTCCAACCTACACGTTCTGTTCTGTTCCTTTGCAGTGGAATTGGGGATGATGTGGTTTAGTGTTCCTGCAGAGCAAGGGTAGAAGCAAATTCAGCCACGTTCTCATTCACTTTTGAGGGCAAGAATCTCCCTTCCTTCCTCCTTGTGCCTTTCTTGGCTCTGATCTTGCTTCTTCACCTTTGTGCAGACAGAGTGTGGAGGGAGGGCTGATCCCCCCTGGGTCAGAATCCCTTGGGGAGCTCAGGGATGCTGATCCCTGACCCAAACTCCAGCCCTGGCCGTGGGTTTGCAGTGAAACCCCCCTGGAAATGAGATTGTAGGACAGAAAAGGGAGCAGCTCTTGCAGCCCTGCAAAGGGCTGGTTGCAGCAGCTTCCAGAGCAGCAGAACTTGCCTGGCAGCAGTGCTGGTGGGTAAATACACAGCTGGAACCATTCCCTGCTGCCAGGCCTCTGGCAGGGCACGGGGGCTTGGGGACAGCTGAATTAGCTCTGCCTGGCCCAAATCTGCCTGTCACCCCCTGGCCTGAAGGGGAAAAGGGACCTGCTGGCTTTTGTCAAATCCCTGCCCAGCCCTTTGACTCTCTGCACAGCCTTATTTTGGCTGATAGCACCAGATTCTGCAGAGCACCTTCCCGAATAGCCCCTTTATATATATTTTATATATATATATCCATCATTAGCGATGCTATCATTGTAATTAAAATCCTCTTGGAAGCATTCGTGCACATTTACATTTGAATTGACACATCCAGAATTGTAGGGATAATGAAAGCAGTTTCAGTGAGGTGGGAGGAGAGAGGGTTTTTTTTTTTTAGTACTCCCTCAAATATGAAAGAGAGTGTCAGCTACCAGGGACCTGTTAAAAGTTTTAATTTGCCCTCTCTGCTTCGCTTTCCTTTTCATTCCTTCTCCTCCACTACACAGCATTTTCAAGGCTGGCTGCACTTCTCAGTTTATCACAATAAACCACGCAAAGATATTTTTTTTTTTGCACCGGAGGAATGGGAGTCATCTCCTCCTCTTTTGCCCCCGGGGCTTCCCTTTTCACACATCCACTCCCACCACTTGGAAAGCCACATAGCTCGGGGTTATTCCTGCCTGGCACGACGATTTCCTGGCAAAACACCGCAGGGATGGAGAGGGGTGTTTATTTTGGGTGACTCTGGATGGAACGGGAGCCATGTGCACCTGCTTGCAATTGAAAGAGCTCATCAATACCCTCTGCCGTATTATTTTAGGGGGTGGCAGCGCATAGTTAGGCTCAAAATAGTGTCCTCTGGAATAGAGCCACGGGTGGAAGGGGGGAAAAGAAAAAAAGAGGCCTGATTGAAAGGGGGATGATAAATGGTTGAAGGCTGGCAGGCGCTGGCAGCTTGAGAAACGTCGGGGTCAGGGGGGGAGATGGATTTCTGCTATTCCGGAAACAAAGCTCCCAATGGTAATTTCACTGCCTTTTAATTCCCTTCATCCTCGAGTGCCGAACGTGGGAGTCGACAACAGATTGCTGTAAATAATGTAATTGGAAATCTCTGTGTTATGGAGAGGCTGATGAATGCAAATAACGAGGCTGAGGAGCGCTGGCTCCCTCCCTGCTGCCAGCGGTGCTGGAGAGCTGGGACAGAGTGTGGGAATGTGCTGCAGGCAGGGGATGCCAGCAAGGTCCTCTCCCAGGGTGGCTGCACCTGCAGGTGCCTTTTTCTTTGCTGTAACCCACAGGAAGCTGCTTCCCCACTGTTGGGGAAGATGAATCAGGGAAACCTTATAAATATGATTGCTTAGCAAAAGATTCTGAAAATATGAAGCCTGTAATTGAAATAGAAATGAAAGCTTGCTTTGAGTTGTAGGATACTGAGCCTTAGTTAGTATATACCCTGAAAACAACAGCCCAGCCAGCTGAAGGAGAATCCCTCTTGATTGAACAATGCCCTTCTGCTGGCTAAGGGATCC
>JBBMKD010000063.1:2909543-2994015 GCA_037834095.1 Argya squamiceps | reverse complement strand
GCAATAAACCCACGTGTTCTAGAATGTCTCAGCTCTGCAGAGTTCCCTCTCCCTGCCCTCCACGGATGCTCCTACACCCCACCTTTTGGTGTTGCTATCGTGTTTGGTGTTGCTGTCAGACAAAAGTGGTGGTTTTCCTCTCAGCAAGCCCAGATTTCTGTGGAGGAAAGGGGCTGCAGGAGGGGAACAGCTCCTGCATGGCACAAGCAGGAGGTGGTGGAGTAAAATGTGGCTTTGCAGCAAAGATCTTTCCTAAGCATCTCAGTTTGGGGGATGTGGTTTGGTGAGGAGGACGCTGGGGAGGCTGCAAGGGTTTGTTGTGATTGCCTCAGCTGTGATCCACCTCTTTATCAGCAAGTCCTCATGTTTTGAGCTTGTTTTAGCACTTTGTATGCTCAGGGAAGTCTGAGCAGCCACATGGGTCTCTCCAGGGCCCAAGTGATTCCCTGTCAGGTCCCATTTCCAGGCTGCACTTGAAAATGCTCGATAAAATCCCCATCTGCTTCTGCATGTGTCACTCCATGGCTGCAATGATGGCTTGATGCAGCTTTAATGGGAATATTATCAGGGTTATAAAAGGCATTTATCTGTCATGGCCACGGCTGTCCCTCTCCCTGGTGACCTTCCAGCTCCACCCAAACTCAGACTGCCGTGGGGAAGAAATTTCACCTGGTGGGAGCAGCATCCTCCCTTCCTTGGCAAGAGTAAACTCCTGCCAAGAAACAGGAATTTTACTCTCAAGGCTTTGTTACAGATGTATTAATTTAAAATCAAGCAAGGGCTTTGCTGTCAGGCCACTCTGGCCATCAACAGCAATCAGCAACATCGACCAAGGATGATCCAAGGATGCTCAAACTGCCCCATGTGCAGAGCAGGATGTGATCTGTGTCCTTTGGGATGGGCAGAGGGGCTGAATCCATCCAGGGGGAGAGCATCTTGCTGCAGCTATTTGAGAGCTGATTTCAAAACAATTTCACCGCTGCAGTAATAGGACCAAACTCTATTAGAAGCACCAATTTAAAGGGAATATGTATGCAGAGAATCGATTTTATAGTGGTATTACCACATCAGAGCTGGGTGTGTTATGTCATTAACTCTTTCTGTAACGACTTGCTTTGGGGCAGTGAGGAACCTGGGGGTGACCAGCCTTTGCTCCAGCCATCCGTGCTGTGTCTGATTGGTTTTATGGTGTGTCTAAATTGGAGCTCGCCTGAAGATAATAGGTCTCCCCAGTGCTTCAAATTAAATTACAGATGTTGCAAGGTCTGTTCAGAGAGTGTCTGTACCAGAGGGCTGTTTCCTCCCCAGCAGTTTATCCAGGGAAGGTGTGTGTGTGCTCCACATTCCCCGTGTGTGTCAGGGATGGGCAATTTCCAACCCTATCCCTGTTGTCCTGCTGTGCCCTGTGGGTGCAGCTGCTCCCAAAACTTCCAGGGAGACCTGGGCTTGCCCATCCTGCATCTCCTGCACAGGCCATTTGTCCCTGAGCTGCAGTTACAGCTCAGTGCAGAGATGTCAGTCCCACCCTTCAAAAACCTGCTGCATTTCCCTGATTCTCAGAAAGCAGAGGCTGTTCCTGCAGGGTGCTGCACTGCCATGTGCTGGTTCACACTCTGCTGTGCAGTCCCCACGTGCCAGCAGAAGGGACAGCAGGAGCTGTGTCAGCCTGTGCCTTGCCTGCCTGGGTCACTTTGGCTGTTGGCACAGCAGGGAAGGAGCTGGTGAGGTGTCCTGCCTTGCCAAACCCCCTCTGCAAGGGAACAACTTGCAGCCTTGGGAATTTGGCTGCCCAGATTTGCCTGAATGGCAGACTCACCCTCCTGCTGGGTGGTTAAAAACGTTGGTGGAGCTCTGTGGGATGCTCTCCCCTCCTGGTTTGCAGATCCTGCTGCAGATCATGCATGAGCCTCTCCCTTGCACGTGTGCTGGGTGCTCTTGTGTTAAAAACCACATTACCAGGTCCCCCTCTGAATTCAGATCAGCTGCACTTGGCTTTCAGGACCCCAAACATGGAGATCTGAGCTCTCTTTGTTGGTGGCTCTGCACTGGGAGCCAGGCAACCATCAGTGTGATGGTGCTGCTGGTGTCCTGCTTTTTGAGAACAGCTCCCAAATATCAGGTCTTGTCACTGCCCCCTGCTTTGATTAAGCTCTACATTGCAAATGTATTGCTGCAATTAGGGATATCTGCATTTGCACTCCCTGCCATCATGATGAAACTGTGTGTAAAATGCTTTGGGAACTTGGAAACAGTGATGATCTCCTTCATTCTGAGCAGAAGTGCAAGAAATAATAAAAAAAAAAGATATTTTTACTATGTTAACTTATTTTTTGCCCTGGCTGTGTCATTAGCTCATTATCAGGCTGCTGGAAGGCACACAAGAATTAGGTTTGTAAGAGGCCATTTCTCCTTGTCTGAGCTGCCACCCTTCTCCCTTCCCCTGGCTTACAGCAGGCTTTATATTAAATATACTTAATAGAGTGCCTTCATCATAAGCTGCATTAAAGCTAAATTGGAGAGGAGAGGCTGTTCTTACAGCAGATATTACAGTTCAGTGCTGGAGGTCCATTTCCTGCTGCAGGTTCAGGTTATTTGAATGTTGTTCTTGTTCTGGGGTTTTCAAGCTCGTTACACGATCTGCCTTGGCCTGGATTTGCTCTGTGAGATGAGCTTGTGCTGTGGGTACTGCACCTTCAACCTGCACCAGCTGCTTCTTCACAGCTGGGATGTTTTTTAGTTGTGGAAGGAGGACAGAGATGAATCTGGGCTGACAAGGACCGGGGAGGAATCTGGGATCAGAGGGAGCTCGGTGGGGAGCTCATTATGCGGTGGCCGTGTTGTCTTGCTGTAAAAACCCAGCTTAAGCTGTCCTGTCTGTGTCTCTGGCAGGTCTGGAAGAGGTCTGGGGCGTGGTTCTACAAAGGGCTGCCCAAGTACATCAGGCCTTTGAAGAGCAGCAGCAGCAGCAGCTGCAAACCCCTGGAGCTGCAGCCCCAGCCCTGGCAGGGCGAGGCGGCCGAGCCGGAGCCCCAGAGCGTCGGGAGCAGCATCTCCTTCACCTGGGCCAGGGGAAAAGGTTGGTTGTCCCACCCAGGAAGCAGGTGGGAGAAGGATCTGGCTTCTCCTGTTGCTGGCAGGATCCCAGCAATCAGGGGAGTTCTGTTGGAGGTGTTATCCAACAAGGTGTGGCGTGTTTCTTACGTGGATGTTGGAGTTTTATGGTGTGGTGGTTTGGTTTTTTGTGCACGTTGGTGGCCCACATTAGTCCCAGTCCTCCTGGGCTGCCTGTCTTTCAGTCCACCCTTGCTTTCCTCCATTTCTGGGAGCCCTCACCCTGCTTCACATGGTCCTGAGGGCTCTTTCAGGCAATCCCTGCCCAGCTCCTGACACCCCAAACCCTCTTTCCCCACCTCCTGAGGTTTCCTCTTGTGGCGCCTCCAACTGCAGAAGGAGCAGTGGGAGCACCATGAGGAGCCTGGGGATCACTGAGCACACACAACCTGGGCCTCCTGGACACTGGGGCTGTCCTGGGGCTGTCTCAAACACACCTCTCCTGCTCTGGGTCTCAGGTGACCCTGCTGTTTTTCTGGGATGAGCCATGGAACAGACACCTGCCTGCAGTGACAGCCTGAAGAGCTGCTCCTGCTGAGCTCCAGGGCTTGTGCCACTGGTGGACATCACTGTGCTGACCCAAGGCTGGCCTCATTCCCTCCCTCCTTGGGGCTACTTGCTCCTTACTTCTGCTGCTCTGCTGGGCAGATCCCTCAAGTCACTGTGAGCTGAGCTGGAAATTGCTCTGCCAGCGTGTGAGGGCTGCAGAATCAGAGCTGCTGCCAGTCTGCTTTGATTTCCTTTCTCTCTGTGGGGATTAGCAGAACTGCCTGGCCTCTCCCCTTCTGTTTTTTGCTGTTAGATCCCCTCTGTTGGAGAAGACCTCTCGAGTGAACCTGCTGCATGCACTCTTGCACTTCTCAGGAGTGCAGGGGGAAACAACCTTTTAATAAAGAAACCTCAGGAGACCTGGGTTTACAAACCTTCTCTTCAGGGCCCAGCTAGGAAAGCACTCCCAGCCCTACTGTAACTTTTGTAATTAAAGACAAATTAGATCAACAATAGACAGTTGTGTTTCCCTCCAGGAGATGCTTGGAAGGAGTTGTCTTAGCAGAGGCACTGATTGATGAGGTGGTTTTTTGTTCACATGCTAGAGAAAACATTGAGAGTTGAAGCTGTTGAGCCCAGACCTGGCCTGCTGCTTAGTTCAGCTTTTCAGCTGTTTTGTTTTTTGGAGAAGGCTTCCCCATAAATACAGTCAGGAGCAGCAAAGGAGCAGGGGGAGGACAGCAAAGTGACCTTTGGTGAGCTTTGATGTGGGTGATGAGCTGCCTTTGTCCCTGCCCTCTGATGTTTGCCTGGCTGCTGTTTTATGGCTTGGGTAATATTAATTTATGGCTTTATTTTCCAGTGCTTTCTTTCCCTGTTGCCCTTCTCTGTGAAGCTGCCTGTCCTCTGGACAGCTTTCAGTGGGCACTGCAGGCTGTAATCCATCTCTGGAGCTGGGGGCTTGTGCTTCTCCCCACTCCTTTTTGGCTTCTTTTGAAGCTGCCAGTGCTGGGACTGCTTTGTCATCCCACAGCTCTGCCGTGTGCAGGGCAGCCTCCTTCCCCTCTGGAGATGTGAATCCACGATATTGCCACAGTGAATCTGCAGCTGGAGCAGGGCTGAGCTCTCCAAGGCAGCCTGATAGCTTCTGTCAGCTCACACCTTGTACAGCCTCACCCAGACACGTCCTTGCAGCTCCAGCAAAGCTCCCAGCGCTTGTTTGGCAGGATGTTCCCAGGAATGAGCTCTGGCACTTAACATGCCTGCCTCTGACAGCCAGCTCTCTGTGGGGTTCCCATTATCCTGGCCAGCCCTGCCCAGCCCCTCTGATGTGCTGAAGGAGCCATCTCTGAGCTCTTCAGGGATTCCAGTCAGGTGGGACCAGCACAGTCCTGCCCTGGACATCCTCCAAGCCAGGGGCTGCCCTTCAGCAGAGATGGGACAAACTTCAAGTGTCCCTTTTTCCCCCTCAAAAGCCAGAGATCAGTGTCAGAACCTGAATATCTGCTCCCACTGCAGCAGGGTGGAAGGCAGCAGGACCAAGGGAGGGCAGGAATGTGCCTCAAGGAGGAAAATTCAACCCCACCAGGCAGAAGTTTTATTTTTTGCAGGGCCGGTGTTTCTCCTGTGCTCGCTGACACTGGGATTTGCTGATGCCTTTAGTTTTTCTCTTATAAACAAGCAGTTGCCATGGGAACCCTGCTATTAATTAAGGCACAAATGTATTGTCAGGAGGAGAATAGCAGCAATATTTCTTTTGCTGGGCAGCAGCTCTGCTCCATGTGCTGGAATGTGAGTGGGATTCCACACCGGGTCAGGGGGAGGGAGCAGGAGCAGCAGGGCTTTCCTTCTCCCAAGCTCTGAGTTCTGCAGGGGAAAACGTGGAAAAGCAGCTGGGTGGAAAGCAGAAGTGTGATCCCTGAGCTGCTGCAGTTTGGCAGGGGAGCTGCCTGGGTCTCTGGGGGATTTTCCTGCTCCATCCGTGTTGCCAAGCAATGGGATGTGCCAGAGCAGCAGCTGGGCAGGGGGATGCAGGGGGTTCATCCTGTGAGCTGGAGGCCAAATCCCTGAGGGATGGAGCAGAGAGGGATGTGCTGGGGAGTGTCAACAGCCCTGCAGGCCACCAAGGGGGACATCCAATTTGCCAGCTTTGCAGTGACAAAGCTGCAACTTGTGCTGCTCCTGAAAGGATAAGGGTTGGATCCACTCACCTCTTCCTTCATGGAGCAACTCTGGATGTGATCTGGCACAGGAGCTGCCCTCAGGGGGGCCCTGTGCTGGAATAATCCTCATCTTCTCTCACTTTCTGTAGTGGTTTCACACTTTCCCACCTGCAGTGACCAGGAGCTGCTGCCCTCCCTGCTCCCTGTGTTTCCCAAAAATCTGGGTGCTGCAGGGCAGCCCTGCTCAGGGGCTGTGCTGATGCTGGCTGTGCTGGGCTGGTGTTGGAGCTGTGATTCCCAACACAAGTGTGTGCTTTTCCTGTGTTTTTTGGCAGCTGCAGGGCGTGCCAGGCTCTGTGTGTGTGCCAGGCTGAGGGAGCTGGGAGGGCTCATCCCATGCCAAAAATATTTAATAACAGATTTACACACATTTAATAACACACATTTAATAACAGATCCCAGCCCCAGCCAAGTGCTCCTTCCCCTTGGCTTCAGCACAGCCTCCCCATGTCCTGATTTGCCACTTCTGGGGAGAAATGCAGCCAGCACTTGTCCTTCACCATCCCCTGTGGCTCTCTGAAGTTTGGGGATTGAACCACGTGTGGAGGGGCTCTGCCAGCAGCTGCAGGGCTCCAGGCTCTCACTGAGTGACCCATTCCCTGTGGAAATGCTGCTTTTTCCAGCAAGTTTTATCTTGGCAGATTTTATTTTATGAGATTTTTTTTTTCTTCCCCCAGTCAGCTGGAGATAGGGATAAATCTGTTCCTTTCTCTGGAAGAACAGCTGTCCAATGACTCTTATTGATATATCAGCAACTGCTGGAACACCAGATTTAACACTTCTGGGCTCTGGAAAGTGCCAGCAGAAGGTCTGGGAGCTTTGGATGAAGGATTACCTGAAAGGGAGACTTTGGTGCAGTGAGTAAAACACACTCTTACTGGCAGCAGAGGAAATGAGAGCAGACAGGGCTGGTCCTGTGGTGTGAGTGCCTTACAGTCATTAATATTTTCTTCTTCTTCTGCTGGTTCTATCTGAGGTGCTGAGTGGCAGGAGGACAGGCCAAAGTCACCTCCACTGATTCACTGGGGCCTTCTCCAAATAAATCCTGGCTCCCAGCATTTTCAGAGGATTCATGGAGGAAGGAGCTGTTCTAAAGCAATGGATTTCATGAATCCAGGAGAGAGGGGAAAAAAAATATTATGACCAAGTGGAGCAGGACTTAATTTTCTGAGAGAATTGAGCAATAATATGGTCAGAATGAGTCTTACAGCTGAGATTTGGGTTATATAGGAAAAAAAAAACCCACTCTGGTATGTATGGATTGTTTTAAACAGTGTCTATATGGCACTCCCCACCTCTCCCAGGGGGTTCTGGGGTAGTGATGGAGATATTTTTTAGACAAACCTTTCCTTTGAGGACTCTTAGCCAGCATTGCAGCCCCCCAGCCTGTAAAGAGGCCTTTTCCCCTTTTCCCTGCAGGGAAAGGCTGTGCAGGGTGTGTGTGAGGAGCTGCCTGCCAGGGCAACTTCAATAATGCTTTGCAATAACACTGCAGCCAGCTTTAATATCCTCAGAGATGTTAGCATTTTATTTTAGGTATTCACTTCTCTCTTTTTTTTTTCTTTTAAATGAAATATTTTGTGTAGTACAGATTGCTGCCTTGAATACAGGAGTGCCTGCAGAGGTGCTTGTCAGGAATATCTGACAGAATATTCTGAATATCCTGCTCTGTGCAAGGGGGAGGATTCCTATCCTCCTGCCCTGGGGAGTGCTGAAGGCTTTGGGCTGACACAGAGGGATGAAGTGACAGCTCTGGGGTTGTCACCTGCTACCACTGCACCCATGTCCCTCTCTGGGGCTGGGCACTGTGACAGTGTAGGGACAGCCTGGTTTGCTCAGGCACAGAGAAAATCACTTCTCAGAGGAGTGTGAGCTTCTAGAGACATCCTGATGGGTCTAAAATAAATCCTTGGGGCTTCCTTTTCCTGCAGGAGAGGCTGTGGGTTGCAGTGTTACCTCCTTTACATCCCTCATGGGCTGATTTTGTACTTTTTCCCAGGAGTTGTGACCTGCTGTTTGAAGTTTAGTTGAGCTGCCAGGAGAGCTGGTATCTGCCTGGTCAGATGGGGAAGTGCTGTAGGTGCAATCCCTCAAACAAAAGACAGATTTTTTTTTTCCATTACTTTCCCCCTCAGCCCCACCATTTCTGTTCTGAGATTAAACCATCACAAAAACCCAGGAACTGGGAAAAACACCTTTCTCATTTTACCCAGAGCAGCTGGCACTCGAGTTATCTTTTACACCCAGTGTAAGCAGGAGAGGTGTTTGCATAATTGCATGGAAAAGTGGAAAGAACCTGCCAGCTTGGGAAGCTGTGTCTGGCAAAAATGAGGCTCCTTCAGCTCTTTTGGAAAATATGGGGAGTGGAAAGCAGCAGGAAGAGAGCCAGGATTCAGGGGGAAGAAAAACACAGAGGGAAAAAAAAGCAGCTTTGAAATGGGAGAACAGTCTCCTTGAGGAAAAGGAGTGACCCTTGCCTTTGGAGCTTTGGGGATGTAGGAGTTTGCTGATGGGGATGATTTGATGTGCTCAGGATTTATCTGGTGTTTCCCTCTTAGATCCTGCCACACTTGAAAGGCAGCTTGGAGGGAAACAACCCCTCTCCCCACATTACCCAGGGGTGGAGAAGGAGCAGCCAGGACCCCTCAGGATCTCCCAGCCCTGTGCCACTCCTTAGAGGGTCACTTTGTGACCTTGCTGTAGTGCTGGGATGGGTCAGTGGGAGCAGAGCCCCGTGCCTGGAGCAGCAGAGTGTCACAGGAGCTCTGTTGTCCCAGCCAGCTTTAGGAGAGAAGCACTGGAGTGTGTACAGCAGAGTTATAAATCAAACAATGCAGAAAGTGAATCAACATCATGTTGGAGAGGAGCAGCTGTGGGGGAACTGCAGGTAGGGTCTCCTTTGGAGAGAGGGAGAACGTGAGCAGCGAGTCAGTGTTTGCTCCTGTTTCATTTGGAGCCATCTGGCACCTATTTGGGAAGTGTTATGAACATTGTGAATGACTGTCTCTCTCCTCTCCTCCCCCTGCTCTTCCCTCCCTGCAGTGGCTCCCAGCGACAGCGAGAGCGACTCGGAGCTCAGCTCCTCCAGCCTGGATGACAAACCCCTCCCTGTGGCATCAAAAAGCTCTCCAGGGAGAAAGCTCCGAGCAGGAATGGGTGAGGAGCTGCAGATCCTTGTGGCTGGAGGGTGGGAAGTGTGAAGTGGTGAATTTTTGGGCTGTTAGCTCTGTGTTGAGTTTCTGGCTCATTCCAGGCTCTGCCCTTGCAGCTGGGGGCTGCTCCTGGCAGCACATCCCTGCCCAGTTCCTCACTCCTGCCTTTCCAGAGCTGGAATCACTGGTGTTTTCTGGGAGCAGACACAAGAATTGGGGGCGACTCTGCTCCTGAGGGCTCCTGCCTGGAGCTGGGGATGTTCCTGCTCCTTTAGGATCCAGCTCAGTGTCTGCACTCCCTCAGCACCATCTCTGTCCTGTCCTTCCAGCACCCACCAGGGGACCCAGCCAGGCCATGAGCAGAGCCCTGGGGACCCCCCAGTCCCCTTGGTTGTCAGGGAGCAACAGAAGTTTGGGGGGTGAGAGGGGGGTTGACCCCACCCCCACGGAGAGTGGCCAGAGTGACCAACCCTGGGACAGGCCTGACAGTGACACCACCACCACCAGCATCTCTGGTAAGCTGCACCCCCCTCTCCTCATCCCTGGTTTTTTGGGGCTGAATTCCCTGGAGACACAGCTTTCCCAGAAGCACACAAAGCTGTGGCCTCAGGGTCACTTTTCCCTGCTTCTGTGTTTTGGTTTTTTTTTTGTATTGGCAGACGTTGTCACCGTGTCACAGCTTCTCCCCTGAATGCAAAAGCTTTTCTGCAACATGAGTAATCATCCAGGGTGGGATCTGCCTGCACCCACGGCCAGGAACGCTCAGAGCCTGGGGCTGTGCCCCTGCAGAGCCCTGGAGCTCCTCTCTGTCCTGCAGAGCCAGCAGAGCACATTGAGCTTCTCCTGAAGCAAAGCAGTCCAGCAGCTTTATGAGGCTGAGTAACATTTTTCCTGAAGTAAGGTGGCTCTTAAAGCCAAGCATGGCTCTTCCCAGAACTCTGCAGTGCAGGAGAAAGACACATTTCCCCCCTCAAAAACCTCAGAACAATTAAGTGACTGGGAAAGCAGAGGCTGCTATCACACCTGAAGCAGCTGAAAGAGATGCAAATGTGTTCCCTCTGCAGTTCCCACTAATTTAGTCACTAACCCCTCAAGTTATCCTCCAGCACCGCTCCCTCCCGAGCATTCCTGCCCTCTGAACTGCCTCTCCTGTCCCTGAGCCTGCTTGGTGCTGGGCATATTGAGGCATAAATTGGATTAGAGAGAGCAGGTTCATCCTTCAGTGCAGCACGGAGCCATGGTCCCTCTCCCTGCCCTTCCTGCCAAAAACAGGCAGCACAAAATTGCTTCTCTGCCCTTCCCTCCCTCCCCAGCTTCCAGGGACTTGCAGTTTTCTTTTAGTTTTCCACCAGGCAAACCAAACAAGTGATTCTTCTGCTCAGTCCTTCCTCCCCCAGGATTAGAGGCTGGACTGGACTGGGTGGTTTATTTTAAGCTCCTGTTGTGTGTGGAATTAGAGAGGGCAGATTCCTGCTCTGCTGCCTGTGGAGAGGAGCTGCAGGTTGTCCTGTGGGGTTGGAATGGCTGTTGGTGACCCTTTGGGTGCTGCCTCGGATGAATGGATGGATCCACTCCTAGTACAATGTGTTTGTACTCAGCATTTTGTATCTTCTCTGCTCTTTGAGCTGACTGCTGTCTGGCCATGACACTGCAAACACTATTTCAAAGGCAAAAAAAGGGAAAAAAGCAACCTTTTTCCTGCTAAAACTCCATATGCAAAGCTTGGCACAAGGGGTCAGATCTTTCCAGTGGGATCTCCCCGTGTAGAGTAGAAATGACAGGCAGCAGGGGAAATATTTAAAAAAGGAGAACTGCAGCAATCTCCTGAGCCCAGTTAAAGTTGGCCCTGAGATGTAGAGAGGATCCTGCTAAGGAAAAGGTTAAGCCAGGTTGGCTGCCTTGGGAGTTTCTGTAAAGATCTTTATTATGTCTGGGGTCATTTATTTCTCAGTGTTCCTGCAGAAGGGGCTGCTTTGTTCAGCTCTGCTTCAGGGGCCTCCCAAATTCAGGGGGAGGGAGGCAGGGAATCAGAATTCAGTACTTTGGGTGCCTCTCTTTGCCAACAAACAGAGGCTGCTCTTGCTGTTGATATATTTAAAGGGTGATGGAGGTGATGGGTTGGCAAAACTCTTCCCAGCATCTCCCTGCCCTGAGCTCTGCCCTGCCCCAAAAGCAAAGACATTTAAACTCCTCATTTAAACTCCTGCAGAGTGAGGCTGTCAGAAGATGATTCTCTGTGGTTCCTCTGGAAGGCTCTGCACCTTCAGAACACCACGTCAGGAGCAATTTTTGCCTCACATTCTCACCTCAGGTGTCGTTCCACCGGTGAATTTCTCCTCGCTGCTTTTTCTCACCTCTGCTCCAACTCAAGTGCAACTTCCTGGAGCACTCCCAGCATCCTGAAATCCCAGCATTTCAGGGCAGGGAATTGGGGAGTGGTGCTGCAAAAGCAGCAGTTCCTGAGCTCCTTCAGCCTGCAGGCCAAGCCAGCAGCAGGGTGGTGGCCAAGGGAAAACAAGGAGCTCTTAAGGAGAGGTTGGAGGTTTCCAGCTCAGGTTTGCTGAGGCAGATAATGAAGCCTGGAGTTTGTCATAAAATGACTCATTGTCAGAGCTGCATTTGGGATTTAGGCAACCTCAGCCCGTGAGCCAAAGTTTCAGAAGAGTGGTGAGTTGAGAGGCTGCCAATTTTATTATTTTTTAATTTTTTTTTTTACCACCTGCTCTCAAAGCCTTTCCAAAGCTCTGTTTTCTGTGGGGCTGGTGTTTCTTCTGCTCCTGAAGAAGTTCCTGGAGGTGCCTGCTCTGACATGATGGCTTTCAAGAGGAAGGTCACGCACTCATTTTCCTGCAGAATGTTTTACCCTAAAGAAAATTAAATGTGCACATATGGAAGGAGCACAAATCTTCCTTTTCCCTCTTGCTTGCTCAAGCTAGGGCAGGTGACTCACCTTGTTCTGGCTGCACAGTTGATGCTGAGAGATCCTTAAAAGAGAGCAAAATCCTCACTTGTGTTGATTATGACATTTTTATTAAGGAAGGGGAATATTAAACAGAATGAAACAAAGAGATAATCAATATCTTACGGTGGTTTTCATTAACCCAGGGAGAGCTTTTAATGGAGATAACAAATCTGAGCTGAGGACTGCTGCAGGGGGTGAATTAAGCAATATCAGCAGCAAGTTCTGCATTGATGGGTGCCAGCTGATGGGGTTCTCAGCATCTTCTGAGGGCCTGCCCCAGAAATTAGTGAATCCTTTTGGCTGTTCCACGACCAGCTGGAATGGTGGAGGAGCCTGGCAGGGGCTGTGGGGCTGGAGAAAGCTCAGATCCTGCTGGAATCAGGATTGAGAGGCAGCCACGGGAGAAGCTAATGAGTGAGTGCAAATCACAGCCTCCCCATCCCTGCCTGCTTGCCAGTGTGGTGTCTAAATCATAAATACTTAAAGAGTGGTGCAGCAGCTGGCACTTAAACAGAGCCATATTAAACAGGGAGCTGAGACGAGGGTGGCACTGCCTGGGGAGGGGTGAGAAATGTTCTGGTTTGCAGTCACAGTGTGAGACCTGCTGGAAATGTGCCCCAGATGTCATCAGGTCCAGCCTGAAGTCTCCTCCTGCACCTCCTGGGCAGCTCCTTTGTGCTGGGAGAGGCTGAGCAGAGCTGAGGGAGGTGGGCAGGGAAGGCTGCTTCCAGCTCTCTTTAATTTGGGGAGATTTATGCCCTGTCTTTCAGCAATTGACTGGATTTAGAATTGAGGTGGTGCCTCTCAGTGCCTCCCTGGCTGGGGTAGGCATCCACGTTTGCTCATAAATATTCAAGCTGTTAATACATGAGCCAGGCAGAGCCATGCAGCATTATTTTCGTGGCAGGAAATTCTCTAGGCATCTTTGAAGTTATAGCATTAACTCCTATTTTCTCTTCCATTTTGCTTCTCAGATATCTGCTTTGCTCCCTCAGGGACGATGAGGAGGTAACATTTTGCTTCAGTGGGTCTGACTACTCCATTCCATGTAGGAAGAAAAAAAAAACAAAAACAACAAACTTGTCCTAACAGTAATTAGGCTCCAAATGGGGTAGTAATTTCTTTAATGACTTGCTTCGTGGCAGTCTTTGGGGAGTTGACTTTTGTTTTCCTGTGCTTGGTGAGAAAGTTGCTTAAATGTTTTCAGACTTGTTCCTTGTTTGTGTGAGCCAGTGTGGATTTCCAGGGCTGGCTTTGCAGCAGGCTGTGGAGGTGGGAAATCCCTGCATTTAGGGCACACTTTGGGAAGGACAGAGGGATCAGACAGGAAGGAAAACCCTCACCCACACCCAGCCTCTCCCATCCAAGCCTTTGCTTCCTTCACTGGCTGCCTCATCAAATTTTGGGCACTGCTTTTTATCCCCTCTTGCTCAGAGCTCGCTGGGATTGAGCTTTCCTGCTGCCAAGAAGGAGAAGTTGTCTGTCTTCCCCAAAGTGAAAAAATTGAATTGTGCCTTCATGGCTGAGGAGCTTTGAGCTGTCTCTGCCTCCTCATATCCACAGAGCACCGAGTGGTCCTGCTGCACTTATAAATAAAACATAGCTTTGGGTAGAGGCAGTGTTAGGAAATGATTCGAGGTTTGCATTCCAGATACAATGCATTTGTAAATATGAACCTCGGGAGAAGCCTGTGCCCCCTTCCCTGTTTGAGGGAATTAAAATATTTTCATCCTCGAGTGGTAGAAGCAAAACATTTTCAGCTCTTCCGAGCCCGCCTTGAAGTTAAGTGAATAAAGGCTCGAGTAACTAAAAAATAAATTACTTTCGCTATTCCTGTAATTCTTTATGGAGTTTTAAATTGAAGGCTTCCTCCTTCAAAATAGAGGGATGACAAAGATTCATTCTCTCGGCTCTTTCACTCAATATATCAGGAAACAAGTCTGCTGCCGAGGATGAAACTCCTATTTTTGTGCCTTCTTTGCCATTGCAGAGGTCTGTGCTTTGGTCTTTGATCAAACAGCCTGTCTGGCCTCCTGTCCCCACCTCCTCAGACTTATTCTCTGCCCTCTGCAATACATTTACTCCTCAGGCTCCCAAGTTGCCATCCAGCATTTTGCACAATGGCAGGAGTTGCTGTCATCTCTGCAAACAGAGTGGGGGGAAGTCAGTCAGATAGAGGTGAAAAGCCTGGATTTTGGAGCCTTTGTGAACACGGGGAGAGGTTTTATGGCTCGGGAGGTTATCTGTTAACAGGGATGTCAGGCAGCAGCTGCTGGGAGGGCTTTGCCTCGGGACTCCTCCAACAATCCACACTGAACTGCTGTGATTGCCCTGCCCTGTCTCCAAGAGGAGGAGGAGCAGTGTGTCCCAGCAGAGCCTGAGTTTGGCCAGGGGGGCTGGGGGGATCAGCTCAGGTTTGTTCAGTCAGCAGGAGGCCAAACCTGGAGCAGGGCAGGGCTGTGCCCATCGCCAGCCCTGCTGTGGCTGCTGTGCATGGCCCAGGCACATGGAGAGCAGGGAGGTCTCATGGCAGATCTGCTCTGTCACCCCTCAGAGCTGAGGGTTGCCTTTCTGGGCACTGAAAGCCCAGTTCTAGCAGCACAACTCCTCATTGCTCCTTCTTTCCACATTTCCCTCCCTGCTCTTTTCTTCCTTTAATCAAATCTAATGGGCCCTGACTGCTGGACTAATGATGCATAGATGTTCTCTTTATTATTTTTAGGAAGCTCTTAAAACGGCACTGAGCACAGAAAAGCAACATGAAATAACTCTGTGGAGCCTCTCCCCTTTACTGCTTTGCAAACAAAACTTTTGTCCTTTCTTTGTTTTGCAGGCAAACGACGACTCCACAGCAGAACACGACCCTGATGGAGGTGAAGATGGAGCTGAAGATGGAGCTGAAAATGGAGCTGCTTTTCCCTGGATCCAGCACTTCCATTCCTTAGATTTCACTCCAGACAGGAACTGCTGCCAGCAGTGACTTGGTGGTTCCAGCTCTTCCGCAGGGGTTGGTGACACGGTGACACCTGGGACAGCACCTGCCTGTGCTCTGTGAGCCCCAGCAGAGACACTGGGCTGTGGTTTGTACCTGGGGAAGGTGTTTTTGTGTTTCCTGTCCTTGTCCTGGTTGGAGTGGGTTTGGAACCAGCCAGTGAGGTCGTGCTGCCATTCCCTCCCTCTCTCTCTCTGCTCAGGGTAAAGAAGCACTCCAAGGAGTTTGCTGGGATATTTTTTTCACCCCTCTTGGCTGTGCAGGGGCTGGTGTGAGGGTGTGGGCTCAGGGGAGATGTGTGTTTGCACACCCCCACCCCCCCAGGCCGGCTGGCTGCCTGTGAGTGCCCAAATTGGATAAAAGCTTTCAAATGACTTTATCTCCTAAAGCTCTGCAGATTCCCCTCCCACGTGCACACCTTCCATGAGCAAGGGCCTTTCTTTTGCCTTTTTTTCCTGGAAGTCTTGAGCATCTGGCTGGCTGTGGTGCTGTCATCATGAGTCAGGCTGTTGAAAACTGTCCTGCTTATCCTCCAGGATGGACAAGTTCCCTCTAAGGCCTGACAGATGAGAAAAATCAAATTACCTCACATCTCTAGAGCAATTAGATCTTTGAAGACCTGAACAAAACCCCACACTGGGCTGGTAGGAGTCTGTGGATTTTATTAAATGCTCTGGAGCTGACCTGTCTATTACGAAGAAACAAAGGATTCCAAAAAAGTTCCCTCTGAAATCTCGGAGTTAAAGGCAATTTGTGCCCATTAATGTCAGCCTTTCCCCTCGGTTATTACTCTTTTGTTCTGTTTCCCTTTGCACTGGGCACTTTGTGTGCATGTAGTGTGTGTTCTTACAAATGGCTGCAGTATGAAGATAAATGAGATTGGGTGCTGGAACACTCCAGCAGAAGATGGGAAATCAATCCCTGCCTTGCTCTTTAAATGAACATGGCCCAACAGAGGACCATTCCCTCACTGCTCTCCCAGTTAATGTGCTGTGGCAGGTTGCTGGTGAAATGCTTCCAACCTTTCCTCTGTGATCTGTTCCTGCCTTTTTACCAAAGAAAACAAAACCTTTGGGCCCCCTGGGCTCCCTGAGATGGCAGAAAAAGAAATCACTGGATGTGGGGGCCACACCATTAGTGCTGCAGAGAGCAAGGGATGAGGCTGTTCTCCACTGAGGGATATTTCATGGCATGGTCTGTGTTGTCAACCTGGCCATTGGGCTGCAGCTATGGAAGGGGTAATGCCAAAACCATCAGCTGTGTCTGAAAAAGTAACTCCAGCTGTCAGCTTTTGCTGAAATACTGCTGTGGTTTCAGAGCTGTTTCTTCTGAGAGCTGTAGGGTCTTCAATTTCCAAAGTGTTTAGGCACCAAAAGGAGTTCTGTTTTGCCTTGAAGCTTTTGACAGTCCAAGTGAGGCTTGTCTTTGCTCATTACTGCAGTGCCCTCAGACAGCCTGGCCTGCCAGCCAAAGTTAATTCTACAGCAGAAGGAGAAGGAAAAAGACTTGTAGGAATTGGCTCTATTTTCTTTAAACCTGTTACTTTCTCATCACCAGCTCTACAGTGAGTTGGAGAGAGCTTTTAAAACCAGGAGTGTCATTTCTAACTCTCCTGGAGTGCCTTGTGCCTCACTCCTGGGCAGTGCAGACAGGTCAGGGGTGTCCCCATTCCCACTCTCATGTCCCACACTCTGGGGTGTCACCTCTGCACAGGCAATCCTTGCTGTGCCACTCTGAGGTATCAGCTTGATTTTTAACTGAGGCCAGCTTTTATAAAACATCCTCAGAGGTAAATTTACACATTGCTCCAGTGAGACTGGAAACTTTCCTTTCTTATCTCTGTATTTTAACTCCATGGTGTAATTCCACCTAAGTTCAAACCAGAGTTGTTCCATCAGCTGTGGAAAGACTCCTCTAGGATTGAGGGAAGGATCTGGTCCTGGACAATGTGATCCAGGCACAACTGAATGAGGAACATCTGCAGCTCTGTGCACTATTTAATTTTGGAGACCACTTTTCCCTTTGTGGTGGTTCTCTTGGTTGTGTTTTGCAGCTTTTGTTGGAATGTTATCCCAAACCTGTACCTGTCTTTTGAGCTGGCTCCATGCGGGCAAGAAGGGCTCAGTGAATGTGCTCAGTCTGCTCAGGTCATTTGTGTTTCATTCTTGTTCTCATCTCCACCCCTCACAACTTTTATGTGGTGTTTTGCTACTGGAAACAATAAAGCTTTTGCTCAGTAACAACTCCTTGCCATTCGTGAAACAGTAAAAAAGGGTTTTTTGTAGACACTCTCCAAATCCTCCAGCAAGGCAAGACAATAGCCCAGCCAGTGGAATTGTGATTCATGCTGGAGTTTAATTGAATCCTGCACTTGAAAGTCACCTTTTGTCTTGTCCCCTCCTCTGTGCCTCGTGCTGGCGGTGGCAGGGACACAGATTTGTTCCTCAGCCCCTCCGTGAAGGTTTTCCACACTGCAACCACGACTCACAGAGCAGCACCAATTGTCCTTTTGTCAAGTGCTGTCCCCACATCCTCCCGAGGCTCTGTGACAATCAGGGGCCATTAGACTTGGCCCACAGAGAGGTGTCTCCGTGTCTCCTCATTGTCTGCTGAGCCTGCACAGCCCTGGCTGCTCCTGTTCCCTCAGCATTCAGCCTCAAGGTTTCAAACAGCTTTTTAATATGTTGTTTGTTTTTTTTTTTTCTAAAAGCACCTCAGTAATTGCTGTTGGGATTGTTCTGCTGGGGAGCTGCCATTAGTCCAAGGATGGAGTGTGTCAAGGACTGAGCAGCTCTTGTGTTGCTACTTCCCCTCTCCGCTTGCCATGACAACAGCCACCAGATGGGAGAGCCAGCTGTGGGATCTCTCCGAGCCAGAAACGCTGCCTGTGGGCTGCCAAGTTCCCCTGTTTGGTTTTTAGGGGTTGTTTTTTGGGAGGGGAGGGCAGTGCTTCCCCTGTGAGAGCCTCCTGCAGGTCTGGAGTGGCCAAAGCAAATGAAGTGACCAGCTGGTGTTTGGGCAACGTGGCCATCAGCGAGCCTGGAGAGCCAGCAGGAGTGCTTGGGCAGTGACACAAACTGGCAAATCACTCCTGGAGTTCATTTGTGAAATGAAACTTGGCAGCAGTTCCTCCCCTCCCCTCCCTGAAGTTGTTTCCTTCAAGGGGAGAGGCCTGGTGGCAGCGGTGTCTCCCCAGCTCCCTTCTCCCTTTTCTTCCTCCCATCACTTTGTTCCTCTCCACCTTGGGCACTGCTCTCCCACCCTGTTCTGCAGGTGAGTGTGATGGGGAGAGAGTTCAGGGATGGTTTTTGGGAGGGCTGATGCTGCACTCACACAATGAGGCTTTCAGCAGGCGTGGGATGGCAGGTGATGGGTTTTTTCAGGGTGAAAGTTTCACAGCACCTTGTGGGAAGCTCTCACCCTGAGCTGCTCATTGCGAGTCCTCCCTGACCATTTCCTCTGTTAGCAGCACATTCAGGCAGTGCTGGAACTGCACAAGATGAGGATCTTGCCTTTACTACACGGCAGAACAGCCAGGAGCACAATGCCAGGTGTCACCTCCTCCCATTTATGATCAGGCTGGTGACCTGCTGCCCATCAGAGCCTGATCAGGAGAGGGGTGCTGGCAGAGACACCTCCCCCCCGAGTGGGACTTCTGATTTCAGAGCTGACAAATCACCCCAGGACTGTGGTTGCTTTTAGTTATTTGCAATTATACAAACTTCTGTTCCAGCTCTGCTGTCCCATCCCATGGGAGCAGCCCCTGGTGTGTGGGAGCTGCCCTGGTCTCGTTTTCTGGGACTGGATTTGGGACCTGGGTGGGGAGATCCCACCTCTGAGACTGGTCCTAACAACCCTGGGTATTTCAGAGACTCACCCTCAAAAGGATCTCCAGATTGATCCCTTTCCACCCCCTGGCACCCAGAGCAGCTGAGCCCAGCATTTTTTATTTCTCAGCTGGTGGAGCCAAGCCCAAAAGAAAACGGAGAAAATCTCAGAGAACAGCTGAGCCCCACTGTGGGAGAGCAGGGGCAGGAGGAGCAGCCGTGGAGCTGCTGATGGGACAGACCTTCATCTTCAGATGGCACTCGTGTAAAATTAAACCCCTCCAAGCAATCACACCGTGGCCGTTCAAATGGTGCCTTGGAGGAAAGAAAAATAAACTGAGGAATGCAAATTAGGGATGTAAATCTTCCAGGCTATGTCTGGGAGGTACCTGCTTAATTAGCACCACTGAGCAGCCTTGATGTGGTAAGTGCTAAGGAGGAAAGTTGCCAAATTCCCCCAGTTTTGCTAGCAGGTGACTTGTGTTCTGCTTGAATTTCCACCTTGGGATTGTTTTGCTGTACTTGCCAGAGTTATTGCGTTGCCTGTAGCATGAGGAGCTGGCTCTTGTGTCCTTTATTCATGTGATAAATAAGAATATGGGGGTTCCTGAGCCTTTATTTCTCCCTCACCCCCGCCTATCCCAGGTGCTAATTGGTACCACATGAATATTTTCAACACTGATAAATGTCTGTGAGTTGTTGGATGGGAATTGCAGGTGAGATTTCCCCGAGGTGCTGCCTAGCCAGGTTTGCATCCCTCTGGCAGGCTCTGGCTCATTCTGTCTCACAGATCACTGTTCCTGACCTGTCACCCTGGGAGATGGTGGGATTAGGATGATGGAGTGCTTGGAGAGGATAAACAATAACGATGCTACACCCCAACAATGCCTTTCACTCCCCTCCTTTCTTTTCTTTTTATTTTTTTTCTGTCGCTTTTCCCATTCAAGCCTAACAAGATCAGCGCAGATAATTTGTGTACTCGTGCAAAACATCATTTTCCCCTCCTGTGCTTTGCCAGCTGCACTGCGGTGGGGAAGGCAAATTCACATTTCCTTCTGCCTGGTTCTGAATGGGTGCATCTGCTCCTCGACGATAGGGAAAGGAGGGTGAAAGGGCTGGAGAGGGAGAGGAGAAATCAGATGCAGCCTGGAACATCACCTCTGTGGAGAGGGAGGTGAGCAGGAGCCAGGTTTTTGCAGCTCAGGCTCAGTCCTGATGAATTTTGGAGGTGTGGGGGAGGCAGTGACGGGGTTTTACCCCACAGTGGGGCAGGGATGCCCCAGGGAGCTCAGCCCCATCGAGATCAAGGTCTGTGCCTGGGGCTGCTCCTGTTTCCCCCCGGCTGGAAATCACACCTGCCTGGGCTGCAGGACTTTGTGCTCAGAGATCACTGCACTCCTTCGACGCTGGAGCAGGTTCTGGAGCCCAGGAGGTGAAGATGCTGATTCCTCACAGCCCTATAAACCTGAAGTTGCCACCAAATTGTTGTGATGCTGCTTGGAAGGGATTTGTGCCTCTATGTGGTTGCAGAGTCCGTGTTTCTGTGCTAAGAAATCAAGAATCAAGTAATTGAATCTCCCTCCCCCTTTCCTATAAAAATCGAGTAATTGAATCAAAGAGCACGTGATTTGGAAAGACAGGGAGAGGAGTTCATTTTGGGCTGCCTTTATTGGCCTCTTAAATCCTGAGTTGTGCAGCCTGCTGGGAGTGTTTTATCGACCCCTTTTCACAGCTGTGAGCAGGATGGACTCAACTGCCCCTTATCCTGGGACCTGGGAGGCAGAAAAATTTGTGTGATCTGGGAAAAGGGACAGCTTTAACCTGGGTGACCCAATGCTGAGGGTGATCCTGCCCAGTTTGGTGTCACAGGGACACCAAATGTCACATTTAGGGCTCCCCACAGGAAATGCTGTGCTCCAAGGCAGCAAGAGAGTGCTCTGGGTGTTCCTGCTGCCTCTGAGGGCAGCTTGGGGTTTGCCTGAGCTTCCCTATCTGCTAAAGGCAGAAGCAGGGATTGTTCTTGCATCAGCAGAAGGTAAAGGATCCAGGTAAGTCCTGTCTGCTGGTGGCCAAACTGGATAGAATATTTACCTTCCTAAATTCTCCTTAGACTCCTGACTCCTCACCAGTCATCAGCGCAAAAAAAAAATTCCACAGAAATGGATTGGTTTGGGGTGTTTTGTCTTTTTGTTGTGGTTTTTTTTCTGGATTTTTTGTTGTTGTTTTTTGGGGGGGTTTGTTTGGGTTTTTTTGGGGTTTTTTTGGTTTGGTTTGGTTTGTTTGGGGTTTTTTTTGTGTGTGTGTGTGGTTTTTGGGTTTTTTTGGGTTTGTTTTTTTTTTTTTTTTTTTTTTGGTAGAGTTTTTTCTCCCTCCTGAAGGAGCTCTCCTGCTCCTGTGTCTCACTGGTGTCATTTTTATGACTGTTATGATTCCCTCCCCTTATCCTGGGACATGGGAGGCAGCAAGACTTTGTGGGAACTGGGAAAGGGGCAGCTTTAACCTGGGTGACCCCTGAGGCTGAGGGTGTTCAAAGGGGTATAATGAGCTGCAACCTGCGCGAGGAACACCTTGAGGAGGTGAAAATTTTGCTTTTCACCGGCACCTGAGTGGTTTGGGCTTGTCCCTGAGGGCAGGAAATTCCCCCATGGGGTGGAGCTGCCAATGGCCCGTGACTGGTCAGCCGGGAAAGCTGCCGGGGATGCGGCTTCATCGGGATGCAAATGGATGTAAATTCATGTAAACATATGTCCCCGCGCAGGTAGCAACTCGTGCCCAAATTATGCAAATGTTCTAATCCAATAACGCTAATGTCATGATTATCCAGCAACACGGGGTTCATTAATATGGTTCCCTGGCTCTTACACCCATCACTGTCAACATGATTACACCGAGGCTTCCAGCATCCCTGGCAGGTGGGAGGGGACATCCAGGGCGTGGTGGCACCAGGGAGGACCCTTCACCTGCCTGGTGAGGTGCCACATGTCCTGGTCGAGGTGCCACTCTCTCCTGGGGAGGTCTTTCCTGGCAGGAGGAGACCTGGAACAGATCCCCCAGCTGGTGCAGAGCAGCCAAACCAGCATTTCTGGGTGGATATCCGTGCTGAGATCAGATGAACAGGACTAGCAGGGCCATCTAGTGACTCCTCTGGCTGCTAAATGACCTGGGAGGTGCCCTCCCCTCCACGGTGATTATTTTAATGTTCGGATTTTGAGGAATGCCACCTCTCCCTCTGCCTCCTTTTTTTTTTTTTTTTTTTCAGCTGCTGGGTGTTCTTTGCTTCAAAATTTTGTTTTCCCTGGATCACCACAGAGCTGGAAAATGCTCAGGCTTCCCTACAGTAGAGAGGAACTCTGTCCTGAGTTGGGTGACATAAGGTCAGGCAGCTGAATAGCCCGTGGATCTGAGAGCATCCTGCCTGCCTCAGCCCTGCCAGGAATGCTGCTCTGCAGGCAGGAATCAGCTTGTCTGGGCTGTGGCCTCAATTTCTTCCCTGCTGACCCGCAGGTGCTGCCGTGGGTTTGTCTGTGTGGTGCACGTGTGAGCAGCCCTGCCTGCTTCAGGAAATCTGGAGGTGTTTGCCTCTCCAGCAGCCTGATCCCACAGGGAATCTGTGGGGTCTTCTCCTCTTCTTGCTCCTCTTCCTGCTCCTCTCCTTGCCCTTCCACTTTTGTGGCTTTTTTTAATGTTGGCATGGTGCTGGGATTTGTGGATGTGGCCAGGAAAACGCCCTGGCACCCACGATGGATCATTCCCTCCCAGCTCCTGGCTGAGCCTCATGATCCAGGGATGGAGAGGAGCATCTCCCATCCCTGGGAGGAGCAGCAGCCAGGACAGAGCTGCCCCAGAGCTGTGACAGGCACAGGGATTGCACAGCAGGGGTTGGGGTAGATTGTTTTTGACAGGATGTCGTTAGCCTGACAGTGGGTGTGGGAGAGGAGCAGCTACGAAGCTCTCTTAATGCAGCCAAATTGCTCTTTAATACTGCAAACCCAAGATGTTATTTTGTGAATCCCTGGAGCTCACTCTGCTGCTGGTTATCGGTGGCATTTCCCCCTCTGCCTGCAGCCAGCTCTGAATTCCTGCAGCGTGGGGTGGGAGCAGTTTTCCCCCTCCCCGGTGCCTCCCTGAAGCTCAGCTGCTTTCTGCCCTCACTTGGCTCCTCCTGGGTGGACTCTGGGAGCTGGTGTGACTCCTGAAATGCCTCTTCCCACCAAAATGTGAGCAGAAAGTCTCTCCATTTCCATGGCAACGGGGCCGGGCCCTAAATGCTGATGGGAACTCGGTTTCTGGACGTTTATGGAGTGGGAAGAGCTGGGGGTGCAGGAGGCAGCAGTGCCCAGCCCCAGCACAGCTCTCCAGGCCAGCATTCACATCCCAGCCACCACAGGACGAGGTGCTGCTGCAAAATTAACACCAGGCTTTGCTCCTGGCTGCCTGGAAAGTCTTGAGGAGGAATGTTGTCATCCCCCTGCAGCTGGGAGACAGTCAGGAGGAGGTAAAAAGCAGAGTAAAACTCGCAAGACAAGTCAGCTGGATAATCTCAGAGGACGTTGACTCCAGCTTGGAAAGGCACTGAGAGCAGATAAAATTAGTGTAATAGGAGTTGATGCTGCACAGAAGTCTCCCCTCCCTTGATTGCAAGGGAGTGGGTCTGCATTTATCTCAAAAAAAATCAGATCCAGAGGTGGCTCTGCCCAGCCTGGTGATGGCAAACCCTTGCTAAGGCTCTGGAGTTCAGAGGAAGCCATAGATCAGGAAAAGAAATCTGAGGGAAAAAAACCTCCAAAAAAGGCTCATCCCTAAGGAAATTCCCCTGAGGACTGAGCCCTTGGCAGTGCTGTGCCCCAAGACTGGATGTCACTCTCCTCCTGGGCACTGTTTGGGTGGATTTTCCTGCAGCTCAGGCTGTGCACAGACCCACCCTGGTGAATCCCTGGCTGGATTTACTCTGTGCTCCACAGAGCTGAGATTTACAGCAGCTGATTATCCCCTCTGCTGGATCTGCAGGTGCCTGGAGTGCTGGCAGTGGGGTGTCAGGGAGCACAGCAGAGCAGATCCCCTCCCCAGCAGGAGGGCAGGCCTTCCACAGGACTCCAAAAGGACTCCAAAAAATCCAAGTGCAGTGAAATTACAAAGGAAAACACCAACTATTTTGGGATTCACATGGAAATGGCAACATATGCTGAACGTTAAACATCAGCCCCTACCAAAAGTAGAGCTATTCTGGGCCCATCCTGAAGATGCAGCCAGAGCTGATGCCTCCCTCCCTCCTCCTGGAAGCTCCTTGCCAGGTCCAAATGCTGGCCAGGAAGATTTCCATCCCCCTTTGCCACTTCTTGGGTGTTTCATAAAGCCTCTGGGAACCTCAGGCAATATTTTGAGGGGTGAGGGCTCTTCCCTGCTGGCATTTGGCCCTTGCCTGGCTTTCTGCAAGGGTTTGTTTTGTGTCTGCCTCGTAATAGGATGTGGGTTGTATTTCCACCAGGCTGATTTTGTTCACAGCTAGTAATTGCTGGTTAAATCTGGTCAAAATGATGGTTGTTAGCAGGGCCTGTTGGAGCACAGATAACTTGAGATATTATCCAAGCAGAGGAGCAGTGGGGGCCGGGGTGCACTGGGATATCAGCACTGCTGGGGAGCTGTAATCGGCACAGCCTGGAATAAGCTCCTTAGGATTATTTTTGCCAAGTTTCCCCAGTTATCATCATTACTATTATGGCTTTACTTAGCAAATGCAAAAGCTGTTTGACCAGGTAAGGAGTGCAATCCACTGGATGGGCTCAGCCAAGCTTTCCCAGCAAAGGAGGGCAGGGATCTTTGAGGGGAAGGTGCCAGGAGCTGTGAGTCAGCCAGGAGACAGTGCCCCGAGCCAGCCAAGGAGCCAGGCACGTGTGGCTTTTCAATTAACCCCCTTCCCATGCACACAGCCCTGCTGGAGCTAAGCTCGTTGGAAGAAATAAAAAATATGTTTCATACCTCCCAGCCAGGGGAGCTGAAGGCAGGGTCAGTCCTGACTCACCCCAGAGGGTTGGAGGGGTCTCTTCCAGCAGTGTTGGCATCCCCTGGCAGTGCTGCTGCCCCCCAGTCCTGCCCCTGCAGCCAGATTGAGCTGGTGGTATCTGCTGGCAGCCTCTCCTGCCTACAGCTGTGGGTATTTTCAGGCTTAAAAATGGTTGGGAAAAGCAAAATTCCAGTTGGGGCTGTGCAGGCTGGTGCTGCCTGGTGTCACCTCCCTGGGGACAGACAAACCTCCCTGTCCCACCTCCCCAAGTTCAAAGATGAGATCCAGAGGTAGTGAAAGCTTTAATTTGGCACCATCTCTTTGTGTTCTTTTCTCCAGCAGCACCAGCAGAGCAGGGGGGTGGTTCAGAGAAATTTTGAGTTGGCAAAGAAATAAATACAGAACCAGTGGGTCAATCACAGAACCCCTGGCAAGCAATGGGATGTGCCATCCTGCTGCTGTGCTTCCCATTTGGAAAGGAATTGATTTAATCAATCTCATTGATTTAATCCTGGAACAGCAAGAACTCGATGTTCAGCATTTGTAAGAAAATTGGTTGAAGTGCGTGCTGAGGTGCCTGTGGTTTTGGGTGCGGGTTTAATCCGTGTGCTGCAGTTTTGGGGGCTGTAGGGATATTTCTTCTATTTGTCCATTTGCAGGGCAGTTCCAGAGGAGGAATCTGGGCTGTGGCACAGGGAGAGTGAGAGCCACAGGCTTTTTCTGGATGTACTTAAGCCTGTGCTTGTGCCTCTGCTCAGGACAAGATTTAAAGTAAAATCTTGATGTTTTCAGAGCCTGGGCTGGAGTCAGAGTGACAGTCCCTGCATTCCACATCCCGAGTACAATGTCGCAGGTGCTGAGCTCAGGATCTTGTTTTCTTGGGAGAAAACATGGATTACGACAGGGACAATTGCTCTTCCCCCTCATCCCATCCCTGCTTTGATGCTGGCTCTGGTGATGGCCACCTCCCCCATCCCTGAAGGCTGTCCCCCCTTCCTACACAGTGGCTTTGCTTCCTGCCAGGCAGAGCTGTGGGTTCAAAGTGGCATTTTAACATTTAAACTCTCTCTCCTCCCTCCTGGGGGGCTGCTGGGGAAGTCAAACTCCCCCTCCCAGGGCAGCAGAGGCCACGTGCGTGGGCAGAGCCAGGGATCAAATCAAGGCACATTCCAGGGCATTAGACAGACGGTGGGAATTAAGAGCTTTACCTGGAAACTGGCTTTGTATCTGCAAGCCCTGCTTTTGTCTTCCAGCCCAACTTGCTATTTTTGTCCCTTTCACCTTCCTTGTTGTCGTGTGTGGCACGTTTGGGGAGCCCTGGGTAAATATGGGGCTGTGCAGCTCAGGAGGAAACACTCACGCAGTTTGGGAGGGTAGGAAAAGTGTGTTTTATCAAAACCAAGCTGCTTTGGGATTCATTAAAAGCTAAGAAAAGGCTCCAGCTGCTCTCTGTAGGATTGGGATCAGGCAGGGACTGCAAAGTCCCATGTGGGCTATTAGCAGTGAGTCTTGGATTTGGTTTTTCTCTGTCTGTAAGGCTGGTGATGGGGTGTCCCTCGAGGGCCACCCCTGCTCTGCTTCAGGGAGTTTGTCTGCCTCAATTCTGCCTTTTTTTGTCCCCTTGTTGCTCTTCTGAATCCCTGGGTGAGCTGAGCCTCTCTCAGTTGGTGCTGCTGGGCCCTGATCCCTGATCCTGAGCTGTGGATGCAGGAGGAGGAAGAGCCCAGAGGTTCACCTTAATTCCCAGAGCCTTGATTTTCTGTCCTATCAAACAATCTTTGCCTGTTTGGGCCTTGTGCTCTTTGAGGAAATATTTCAAAGGAAGCTTTTGTAATGGTAGGAACAGCATTGGGCTCTCACATGCAACTTGATTTTATTTATTTATTCATTTGCCCTTTCTTAGAGGAAATTGCTGCTATTTTCTGGGCATCAGGCCCAATTTCTGCTTCGTTCTGTCTGAGTCCACACCACATCCTGGATGCTGCACGCAGAGATGGAGCCTGTGTGGATGAACACACCCAGATCTGGAGGTACCTCCTTGTTCTTTCTGTGATATTTCCACCCAGCATCAGCCCACCTGTGAGATTTTCAGTCCCCACGTGCATGGCAGGTGGCATTTCCATCTGAATTAATGTCCCGGGAGCCCTTGGATATGGGAAGGGGGTTAAACTGCCTGAGACTGGATCAAGGAGTCCCCTCTGAGTGAAAATACAGCAGGGACACAAAAGAGCAGTGAGCTGTCTCCTGCTCTCCCAGGTCATTAGATCATCCTTAGATGTGTTTCATGTCAGGTACAGAGCAGTGACAAGTTTGGATGCTTCAGGAGAGAAACATTCACTTCCCTGTGAGGAGTAAATGAGGCTCGTTTGCCTGGTGTCAGCATGTTATGACTCAAAGACATTAACATTTACCAAAATCTGAATGAGAACTGAACTCTGTTGCAGACACAAAGGTTGGGTGTCATTTTGTTGGGATTTGGGGGAAATCCTCTGAGGAACAGTTTTGTTTTTAACAGTCACCTGCGTGCCAGGCTGCAGGAGGCTGCAGCTCTGTGTGCATGGCCAAGGGAGGTGTCAGGTCACCTGGTGTGGGCAGCTGGACGTGGTGGTGGGTGACCAGAGCATGCCAAGTGTCCCAGCCTCACTCCACACACCCCCAGAGCTGAGCCAGCATAGGCTGCACTGGGGGAGCTGCTCCTCTGAAATATTTCAGACACATTTTCCTGGGCAGGGTGAGCTACTTGGGCAGGATTTTGCATCATTTTCTCACAGGGTTTCTCTTCTGTCACTCCTTGCTGAAAAGCCCACCTCCAGCAGCTTGTGAAGCCACAGATTAATTGATTTTGAACACGGGGGGAAATGAGTAAAAACAACAGTTTGAGACCAAACCCCCTGAGCAAAGCACAGCTCAGCATTTTCCAGGGAGCTTGTGGCAGGATCCTCTCTGTCCTGGCTGGTGCTGGGGCCCTGGCTGTGCCCAGGGAGGAGCAGGAGGGGTGCTGAGCATGGCCACAGTGGCACTGAGCCCTGTCCTTGGCTCCCCTGTGATGCTGTACCATCCCCATGGCACAGCCACACACCAGCTGAGAGTGGGGACAGGTGTTGCTTCACTCCCTGGTGTGTTCCCAGTTCCAGCAGCTCATCCAGCTGGTGCTGAGCTCCGGCAGGGACATTGCTGTGGGCTGGGGCAGCAGAGATTTGGGTCGGGGCCGTCCCTGAGAGCCGCGGGGAGAGGGCGGCAGTGCCACCCACGCCGCGGGCTCGGGATGTGGCACAGGCTGCGGTCAGCCGGGAGGGCACGGGGGCTGCCACGGTCCCTGGGGGGCTGTCACTGTCCCTGGGGGCTGTCACGGTCCTTGGGGAACAGCCACAGCCCCACTGTCCCTCTCCACATCCCGCCGGGATGCGACACACCAGGACGGCGGCTCCTGACCCTTCCAGGTGACCTCAGCCCGCCCGGAGGGGTCTGGCAGGGACCAGCCCTGCTTTGGCAGGGAGATGATTCAAAGCCCACCTCCCCACACCCCATCACCCCAGATTCCGCCCCCGGGGCTCCGGGGCTGTGCCGCCCAGGCTGGTGGCCGTGTGTCCGGGGCGGCAGGCCGGCCACAGCCCTCATTCCTCCGCTGCTGGGCACCGCTTTGTTGCTAGCTGGTGACATCACCCGAGAGCCCACCCCCTGCCTCTTATCCGTCTCTCCGTCTCGCTCATTTATTCCCCGGCAGCGCTGGCAAGGATCAGGGGCTGTGCGAGCGCCAGGGCTGGCAGCAGCAGCATGCGTGCGGCCACCGAGCCTCAGGGCGCCACAACCACGTAAAAGACCGGCCGGAGCTTCCTCCCCTTCTCCTCACCTTCCTCCGCATCCCCCTCCCCGGGCAGAAACTTCCCTCTCCCGCCCTGCCCGGGCTTCTCCGGCGGAGCTTGGCCAGCGACAAGCCGCATGCATGACACTCCGCAAAGGAGAGAAAATGACCATAAGTATCCAGGAGCACATGGCCATTGACGTCTGCCCCGGCCCCATCAAACCCATCAAGCAGATCTCCGACTACTTCCCCCGCTTCCCCCGCGGGCTCCCCGCCGCCGTCGGCCGCAGCAGCGCCCTGCGCCCCGCGCTCAGCCAGCCCTCGGTCAGCCCCTCCGAGGCGCCCCGAGAGGATGAGGAGGATGTGGACCAGCTCTTCGGAGCCCACGGAACGACGCCCGCCGAGCAGCCGGCCAAGAGCCAAGCGCCCGAGGAGGTGGTGGACCCCGAGGGTTACGAGTCCGACGATTGCAGTGAGTTTTTTAAGTTTCCGTGGGAGTTTGCTGGGTGCTGAGGGCGAGGGTGGGTGTTGGGGGTGATTGCCCATCTCGGGGCATCCTTGCAGTGGTGCTGGCCGTTCTTGGGGTCTCGCTGCAGCGGTGAGAAGCCCCCAGGTGTAGCCGGGGAGGTTCTCCCGGCGCTGCCCGGGGTGGAAGGGGACCCTGGGAGTGTCCGTGCCGCAGCCAGGCTGGCTGCTGAACCCAAAGTAGGGAAGTCTCCCAAGAGCCACCAGTTGCTGTCGTGCTTGGTGCACTTCTCTGCCTCGTCCCTGCTCGGCTCCCGTGCCTCCAGCCGGGCTCGGAGCCTTTTAATCCGGCTCGGTGGTGCAGGCTGCTCCAGCCACCCTGCTGATGAGCTGGCGATACATCCAGCATCGCCCGGCTCCACACCGGGGGGAAGATCTGTGGGGAATAACATCCTCCCGGGGGGGCTCTGCCCTCTCTCTCCCTCGGCAGAACTCTGGGATGTCATCCCCTCCATTCCTCACCCTCCGGCTGCAGGCAGAGCCCAGCGGGAGACCAGGGGAGCCTTTGGAGCAGAAGCCTTTGGTTCGTGGTGGATGCAGGTGTTTGCAGCAAGGGTTAACCCCTCCCCACCCAAAACGTCCTTCCCCACCCGGCGCCGTGGAGCTGCAAGGCTCTGCCGGCCGCGGCCGCCGGGATAACCCGATTTTCCCGGGGAGTTAGAGAAACCCCAAGGGCTCCATTCAGCCCGGCCTTCGGGGGCCGGATCCTGCCGGGGGGCTGAGCACAAAGTTTGGAGCCGGGAGATGCCCAGGGGAAGAAGGGAGTGGGTGAAGCTGCTCGGCAGTGCTGCGTGCTCGTCCTGGGGGAAGGGGAGGCTGAGCTGTTTACGGCCCAGCGCCGGGCAGGCGGTGGCTTTCTTTCCCTTTGCGGAATGTCACAGCCCTGCCTCGCCATCGCTGCCATTTATTCCACAGCCCAGAGTGTGACCCCAAGGAGGGTTGTGCTGCTGCAGGGTGGCAGGGCTGTCCCTATGTCCCCCTCTGGGCACAGCCCTGGGAGATGCTGGTGCTGGGTGCCATCCCCAAGCTGGCACAACCCTCCCTCCCCATGCCGGAGTCAGGGTCACGCTCCCCGTGGGGAGGCGACAGCTCTGGCACTGCCGGAGAGAACATCTCTGCTAAGCCCTGTTTGTCCCAGCCGGGCAGTTAATGGGGACTTTAACCGGCTTTGGGTCATTTGCTGCTCTAATTATCCCCTGGTCTTTGCTCACCGTGGCGGTGGAAACCGGGTGCAGGGCCAGGGGGGTGTGTGGGAGCTAAAACACCCGGAGTGCAGCGTTTTCTCTGGGTGACTCGCATGGAAATTGCCCAGGGCGCTGCATTCTGCATTTCCCCGTCGGCGATGCTGGATGCTGGATCCTGGATGCTGGAAGCAGCTTGGCTCCGTGCCGGGGCCGGCGGGTGTTTCTCTCACCCAGGCTGGTGTTAGGAAGTGTTTCTTGCGGCGTAACAGGTGTCAGGCAAAACTGCTGAGGCTGTTTTGCCAGAGGTGTGGTGTGGTTTCGGGCTGGCGAAGGCACGGCGGCGCCAGGAGCGGAGCAGGGAGGTGGCAGCGGCGGTGTCACATCTCTGGGGACAGCACGGGATGGCCCAGACACCCTGAGGACACTGGCTGGCATGAGTGTGCAGGATGTGAGACTGTCACTCCCCCACGTTTAGCAGCCAAGTTGTAAATCCAGGCAGGAGCTGCCTGTCCCCATTCCCCAGCCTGGGAGCAGGGAGGGGATCCGTGCAGCCTGACTGGAGCCATCAGCAGCGCCGGGGAGTGTCTCTGAGCTCCCCCACACCTCTGGAGGGTGATTCAGGGCTGCTGCATTAGTCACCTGCACTAAATTCCCCCTGGAGAACCTGTCTGTGCCTGCACGTCAGGACAGCGCTGGGGTTTCGCTGGTGGCAGTCCCCGAGGGTGGCACTCGAGGCTCAGGGGATGCTGCTGTGGGTGCAGCACCCACAAGTCGAGGTTTTGCCGGCCACAAATCGAGGTTTTGCCTCACTCCTCAGCAATGCTCCCAGCCCAGCCCCGGAGAGGTGCAGGGAGAGGGATTTTGCCGTGGGCAGGATCCATCGGGAGGAGGAGGATTGAACAGCTCCCTCCTGTTTGTCCCACCTGCCTGTGGGTTTCCCTCCTCCCATGCCAAGGCGATGCTGCTGCTGGCTGCGCTGGGTGGGAGGAGGAGGAGAGCTGCCCCTGCCTGGAGAAATGCAGCAATTGTCTGGGTTTCCCCGAGCTCCTTCCTGCCTGGAGTTGCTGCTCCAGCCTGGGGGCTCTGGGGTTTTTCCAGCAGGATCTGAGCTGCCCTCCCAGCCTGAATTCCAGAACCCCCGCAGGGCTGTGGGGAGTGGGCAGGGTGGGTCCTGCCTGGCCCTGCTGCAGCTCACCTGGGCTGGCTGGCTGCATCCTGATCCTTAATCCTTTGCTGAGTCGTGCTGCAGACCCCACCAGCAAAGCTTGCAGTGTCTGTGGAGCCCGTGGGCACTGCAGAGTCTGCTCCCATCCATCAGGGTGGCCTGACCCAGGTTTAGCATCTCCAGGGAGCAGGGATGTGGCAGGGGGGGATGTGAGTGCGTGCATGGAGTGGGTGCTTTGGAAAACAGAACCCCCAGGCTGTGGGAAGCAGGTGGAATCCTTCCAGAGATGGGCAGGAACCTGGCTGAGGTGGGAGGACAGGTGGGGCCATGGGAGGCTCAGGTTTGTGGTTCTGGACACCCCTCCAGCAGCCTGTTGAATGCAGGGAATGGCAGGGAGCAGGCAGGGCCAGGGAACCAACACAGCAGATAACGTGTGGAGACATCTGGGCTGGCTCTGGGATCACTGGGAATTGCATGGAGCCAGCTCTTCCCATCAGACCTGCCAGCAGTGCTGCTGTGAGGATGTGCAGGGTTGTGGTGGGCACCCTCTGCCATGCCAGGGCCCTTGGGAGACCCTGGCAGAGGGACTCATCCCTGCCCTGGGCTGGACAGAGCAGGACTCCTCCTGTAGTGGGTTTGTCCCCAGCAGAACTGCTGAGGAGGTGGAAGGAATGAGGCAGGAGAAGTGGGAAATGTGTATTTGGTGCAGAAGGATGGTTTGGTGCTGCTGGACCAGCATCTGCTGTGGGCTGAGAGGAGCAGGCAGGAGGCTGGGGAGGGGGAATTCACTCCTGCTGCCTCAAGACACCTGGCTGTCACCTCATCTTTGACTCCCCTGGCTGGTGTCCTGTGACAGGTCCCCAGCCACCAGGGATGCTTCCCACCCAGTCGGGCAGCACAGTGCCAGGGAAACTTGGTTTGCAAGGGAAAATAAGCAAATGCCAGCTAGATGGCAATGTGCCACCTGTGAGGAGCTGCCTCTCGCCTCCCATCTCCACCGATTTCACCCAAATGTTGCTGCCCCTCCCCTGCCTGCACCTTCCCCTCCACAGCACCAGCAGGAATTTGTACCTGAGGCATTTTTAAAGGTCTCTGAAACCTCTGCACAAGCAGAGGTAGAGACAGTCCCTGCGAGGGAGCAGTGCCAGGGATAGCACTGGGGGGAGCAGCCATCCTCCTTTAACAGGCAATCAAGTTTCCAGCCCTTGGAGAAATGCTCCAAGCTGCTGTTTGGCTTTGGAAAGAGGCTCTGGTCACACTGGGATTCCTTCCCTCCTCCAAATGTGTTTGGCTCTGAGTTTTCAGGTGAGGAGAGAGCCTGGGAGCTCCTGGCTGCAGTGGGATTCAGCATCCCTGGAAATGCTGCCCCATCCTGCTCCTGCCAGCACTCTGGGACCATTCCTACGTGCACAAACCCATCCAATTCCACCTCATGCCCAGTTTTATTGATGGAAGAGCAGCCTCCTGAGCTCTGGAGCTGCAGCAGCACGGAAAGCACTTCTCCAAAGTGCAGCTGAGAGGCCAGTCGTGGTGCGTGGCAGCTCGTGACGCCTGCAGCGCCACACAAGTTATTTAGGAAGACTCTTATTTTGAGCAAAGAAGATAATTAGGCAGGCAAAGCCATCATGGGGATATTAATTACTGGCTGCTTGAAGACATAAAGAAGAAGAAGGAGGAAGGTCTGAAGGGGTGCAGGGTTTGCAAGTCACCTGGCAGAGCTTTTGGCCAGACAGGGGGAGGCAGAGGAGACGGCGAGGAACGAGCAGGGTATTTACTTCTGAAACCCAGCTCCTTAGCATATGCTGCAACTGCTATTTATAAGCTTTGAATCGTCTTTTCAATCCAGATAAGGCCAAAAGAAGTCTTTTTCTCACTCAGGAAACTAAACAAGCCACGGCTGATTTCAGCAGAGCAGGGCTTTGCCAAGCAGAGCACAGCCTCGAGCTGCCTGTGCTGAAGAAAAGTGTGCAGTGTCACAGCCAGGTGTCCCAGGGGAGCTTTGGGGTTTCCCATGGGGTGACTCTGGATTATCCCGTGGGATAGATGGATATTTGGGATGTGCTGATGTGGGTGAGCTCTCACACTTTCCTGCTGACCATCCCAGCAGTGATCCAGGTGCAGGACCTTCCTCTTCCCAGGGATTGCCCATGGGCAGAGACACTCTGAAGTGCTGGAGGTGAACACAAGGCACCAGGAGAAGAAAACACACGAGGGTGAGCAGGATCTGCCTGGGCATCCCTCCTCCAACATCCATGGAAGCAGCATATGGGCCTGGCCTCTGGCACCTCTGCTAATGAAGGAGCCACACAGATGCTGGATAATGAGGTTCCCTCCTCCCACAGCCTGCCCAGCCCTTCACCTTTCCCAGCTGCAGGAGGAGACACAGGACTGACACCCCTTGTTCCACCACGCTGGAGCCCAAGGGGTTCCCAGACCTCCCCTCTTTGTATTTAACACTGAAGGCAATTTTGGGGGGTTGTTAATTGCAATACTGTACTTCATTAAAGGAGGAGAGCGGGAGAGATTTGAAGGCCATCTCTAAATTGAAATTGCTGAAAGTCTAATTGCTGCTGACATCAGGGACCATTTAGTGCTGTAAAACATAATTGCATCTCTGAACTGTTCTGAGCAGATAAGTGTTCCTCTGAACACTCCTCCTGGAGAAGACAGAAGAGCTGATGAGCATCCATCAACCAGCCTCATGAAGGAGCAGCTCCCTGCTCCAGAGCTTACCAGGGGGCTGGCTCCATGTCTCCAAAATGAAGAAATATGAATTGCTGCAGATTTTAAGTGAAAAGCCCACGGCCAGGCAGGGAACAGTTGCAGAAGAGAAGAGTTGTGTTTGTCCCTTGCTCCTGATCCTACTGAGCTCAGCCACATCTGTGGATCTGCTGAGAAGGGAAGGTCTCCTGACTGTGAGCTGGATCTGCTCCCTGCTGGGTTTTTTTTGTAGGATTGGGAATGTCCTGCCCTGCTGGCAGCAACAGAGCAGAGCTCTGTGATGCTGATAGGAATGTTTATGCCCCAGCATCTGTGCTGCCCCTGGGACATGTCCCACAACCTGCCAGAGGATCTGCTTTCATGGAATAGCTGATGGTAATGCCAAATTTCAGATGTATCCCATTTCCACCTTTCCCAGATGGTGATGCCGTGGCTGGAGCTTCATGTCAGAGGTCAGTGTTGCCATCAGGGGCTCTGCAGCCCTCAGGGCCTGCAGCAAATCAGCTCAGCACCTTTGGGACCCACCCCTGACTGCACAGCAGCATCCTGAGTGTATCCAGGCTGGGAGTGCCGGGTGAGCTCAGCCCCAGCTGCAGGAATTGATGGTGCTGTTTTTCAGGGATAACCCTGAGGGTCTGCCAGTCCTCAAGTTCTGCCCCACTGTGTGCCACTGGATGTGGTCAGGATGCCAGGGAGGCAGGAGCACACACACACAGCCACCCACCAAAATGTTCTCCAGCAGCCCAGCTTGGAAATGGCAGGAGATAATTTCTGTTCCTCCTGAGGAGTCATTTACCAACATTTTATATGGGGCTGTAAGTGCTACAGAATTACCTGCTGCCTTTCAGGACCTTTAAAATTATCTCCATTGCAAGGGAAAAATTAAAGCAATGGAAGAATAGGGACCTATCTTTAATAGTGCATTAAAAAATACCCAGCCTGAAGGTTACTGAACCTGTGCTTTCTGTAAGGGAGAGCTAATCCAGACAATCCCCAGCAGTCTTTTTACTGCTCCACTCTGATCTCCCTGGCAGAAAATCCGTGAGCAGATTATCTTGGGAGCAGCAATGCTGATAAGCAGAGGGACTTAAGGCTTTTGGACTTCTTTTTAATTAGTTCTACAGAGGGGTTTTTGTGTGCACACCTCAACTTCTCCCGGCGTGGAGCTTTGCTGGGCTTTCTGATGGCAGCCACACCTGCCTTGGGAAAGTAAGGAGTGTGCTCCATCATCACTTCCAGGCTTTGTTGAAGGTTTTTTTCTGAGTGTCTGTGGCTTTTTCATGCCTTGGGATGAGAAACTCTTTTCCTTGGAGCATCCCAGGGTACTGAGAGGGCGGCTCTGCCACCCAGCACAGCCCAGGCCACCTGCAAGGACAGGGGCTGGGAAAAGCAGCAGAGCACAGATTTATCACCACATTTTCCCTCTCATCCCACAGGTATAAATAGAAGCTCCTTCAGGCTGGCCTCACCCCGGGCACGGGCGGGAAATGTCAGCAATAAACAATAAATTCCTGCCGGCTCCGGCGGGCTGTGCCGGGCTGCCCGCGGGCCTGGCCGAGCCCACGGACACATCTGCTGCTTCTGCTGCCCTCCAAACATTTTCCTGGCCCACTGAATTAATCAAAACGCCCAAAGGTCAGTGGGAGAAGAGGCCACCTTTCCCGTGCAAGTCGGATTTATTTTTTTGTTTTTAGAGGCTGTGTTAAAAGCCAAGCCCCACCCGGCGCCTTCCCATCAATCTGCCCCAGCTCGTGGGGAGGAAGGAGGGTCAGAACCTGCTAATGAGTTCACTTTTCCTAATGGTTGTTTTATCATTGGAGCAGAATAATTGTAATAATAATGATACATCCTGCCTGCTGTCTGGAGAGCGCCAAGCTGCCTTTGTAAAGCCTGACAAAGGCATTTATTTATATTTTTTATTTGCAGCCTCTGTGATTAGAGGGCAGTGTTCAGAATAGCCCAGTCGAGTTAAATAACCCTGCTAACATCGCTCTGAGTCTTAATTGCTGCCCTTTTCTTTTTTAGGTACTTGCTCCCCTAATTAAGATCACAATCAAGCTGCACCTCGAGTGGGAGGGGGAAAGCAATTAAAGCAGGGGGATTGGGTTGCTCTGCAGAGGTTTTGGGCCCGATGCTGCCAGCTGGGGATGAAGGATTCCCACAGCCAGGGCTGGGTGTGCTGCTGGGCTTTGCAGGGGTGGGCAGTGCTGGGGTGCTGATGGTGCCCTGCCCAGCCCCTGGCTCTCTGTACTGACCACAGGGCTGGGCTGGGGCTCCTGGGGGTTCACAGGGTGCTGTTGTGGGGTGCAGGGGTGGCTCCCAGCCCTGGTGGAGCTGGAGGTCTCCTGTCACCTCCTCAGCCCTGAGCTGGAGTTCCAACCTTGTCTGTGCTGGATGCATCCCTGGCTGTGCATTCCCAGCATGTCCCAGAGGCTGGGGGACTGTCACCATGTTCTTAAAGTGTTCCAAGAGTCCTGGGCATCTGCTGGCTCCTGGCTCTGGTGGCAGGAGCTCACCTGCAGCTCCACAGCAGCACTTTGGCTGCCAAACCTCAACTTTTCCTCATCCCTTATCCAACAGCCACATTTTAAGCAATTAGCACACATTGTGCTGGTGTTTCCATATCAGATCATTCCTTGGGAATTGAGACTCACCATCCACAAAAAAAAACCCCTCTCTGCTTAGAGGAAAACCCCTCCAGGACTGGAGCAGAGCCAGATCTGGAGCCCTGCACCCCTGTCTGTGCCCTCCCACCCCTGCCAGCTCCAGCAGGAATGGGAAGTGCTGGGTGTTTCCTCATGGATTGCCAGAGCTGGGAGCAGGACCTGAGTCCCCACCTGCAGGACAAGCTCCCGCTGCTGTGTGAAGGTGATTTTGTGGTTTTTTCCTGTCTTGCTGGAGCAGGGCTCCCCGCTGTCCTCGCCCCTGGGGGCAGGCTGGGGCTTTGTCAGTGTTTCTTGGCCAAACTCTGCCTGCCTGCCAAGCTTTTTAATTTGTTTTATAAATTGCCCAAACCCAGCCGGCTGAAGCGCGGGGCCCCCTCCTGTGATAAAAATAAAATAACAGCTTGAACTCGGGGAGGGCCGAGCCGTGGGGCTGGCAGGAAACGCTGATTAAAGGGCAGGTGGGAAATGATGAGGCTCCCAAACCAAACCGGAGCTTTCATCTTCCGCTCTTGAGTGGAAAAAAAAAATGCAGATCTGGGGAAGTTTTGCTGACTTGATTTGTGGAGCCTCACGCTGCCATCCTTGAGCTGCCCGTGGCTGAGAGCAGCCAGAGGCAGTGCGGGATGAGCAGGGGGTTTAGCTGGGAATTGCTCTGGAAATTCTCATTTGAGCCCTACTCAGAGATGAGACACAAGGTACAGCACGTTTGGCCTCACCTCTCATCTTCCCCTGGCAGGTAAAACCCCACTGGTCTGTGACTTACCCAGACCAGGAGCTAATGTGCCATGAAATTGCTGCACAACCAGGGGGGTATATTATTCTGGCAGAACTCTCTCTGGGTGTTTACTCTGCTTTGAACTCAACATATTGGCTTGGAAGAAATGATGGGGTTTTTTTTCCCAGCAGGCAAACCTGTAGCTCCTTTGCCTTTGGGCTGGGAGATCACTGTGAAATTGCAGCAGGAAGGTTTCAGTCCCCTGAATATCTTTAAACTCCGTGGGTGCCTTGCTGCTATCAATGCTGGAGGGGAAAAAAAAGCACCTTATTTCTTGCCATAAAGTTTGTCCAACTCCTCCCCGGGCAGCAAACCCTGCTTTGATTTTAAGCAAAACTGTTCTGGTTTTTATTTTGGATTTTTTTTTCACATTCTGAACATGGCAGGAAGGTGCAGTTACCTTGGAAACAGCGGTGGGGTGGTTTTTGGTGGCAGGGCAGCACCCAGGCAAAACCCTTTTGGGAAGGTGGGCATGGAAAAGTGGGGTTTGCTGGGTCCAGAGCCACCCTGGGAGTTCCAGGTAAAGCTGAGCCAGGAGAGAGGCTGCTCCATGTCCAGGCTTTGGTGTGCAAATCAGGCCTGGGAGCCTTGGAGAAGGTTAAGCCGTGTTTTTGGGAGGCCTGTCTTTTCAAGGCTTTTTCCTCTGCTTTGGATTAGTGAGACGTGCTCAGATCATCCAAAGGGAAAGCATTTCTCAAATCAAAAGGACTTTTTGCTGCTGAGGCTCTTGTGGTTTTGTTCTGGTGTCCCATCCCAGGAGATGCTGCCGTGCCTGGATCCTGCGGATGCCATAAGGGAGCACAGCGCTGATTAAAAGCTGCTGGTGTTTTTCATTTTAACCAGAAAAGTCTTTCCATCCTCCCTGGGTTTAATTTACAGTTTGCAGCCAGATTGGAGCTGGGAAGGGATCCCACTGGTGGCTCATTTGTTTGAAGGTGTCACTATACAAATACACGTTCTGGGAATGCCAGCGGCGCCCGAGGGGAGGATGTGCCAACAGCACCTCTCAGCTGTGTCCCAGCCATTCCCAAATCTTCCCGGGGGACACCCTTCATCTCCTGGGGGACAGCAGGCTGCTGGCTGCAGTGAGGGATGGGGATAACCCAGGTGAAAGCTCAGGGAAGCTGTGGCTGCAATGCTGGGCGAGCTGCATCCACTCATCCCTCTCTCACTCCTCTCCCAGGGCTGTGCCAGCCAACCTGGGAACGGCCACCAGCCTCCCAGCACGAAGCCATGTTTCATAACAGGGCTCCCAGCAGGATGCTTTGTGTTTTATAATGTCTGCAGCCTGTTCTTTAGCATCTCCACGCACTCCTTTTGTGCTCCGAGGGGGAGCAGCCCGCGTCTGCCACGGGTTAATCACGTCTCTCCTCCCTTGCAGCCACGCTGGGGACGCTGGATTTCAGCTTGCTCTACGACCAGGAGAACAACGCTCTCCACTGCACCATCAACAAAGCCAAGGTACGGCTCAGCCCCCGGCTGTGGGGACAGCCAGGACCGGCTGTGCCATGGGGAAACCCGACCCACGGCTGTGCCGAGCATCCCCTGGGCTCCGGCTTCCATCCCGACACCTCCGCCCTCTCCTTCCCCTCCAGCCCTGCCTCTCAGGGCCTTCCCAGCAGTCGGGAGCCGGCTGCTCATCCCCCGTGACGAGCTGGGATTGATGCCTTTCAGAGCAGCCCGTCCCGATGTTGTTATTTACTGTGACCGGCTGTCGGTTTATAAATGGCTCTTTTAAATGCTGCTAATCACGGCCCCCGAAGTGCTGCGCCTCAGCGCCTTTGCCGCCTGCCTGATTGAGGCAATTAGGGGCTTTTTTACACATTTGAGAGCAGAAAACTGAGGTCCTGATTCTGCCTCGGGGCTTGTGGAAGGTGCTGATGGGTTCCTCTCTGCATCACCCAGTGACCACCAGAGAAACGAGGGCTCCAGGTGGGTTGAGGGGAAAAGACCTCAATCCCTGCAGATCTGGAGGGTTTTTACAGAAGGCAGGAGAGGCTGTGAACTGAGCCCCAGAGGGTCAGACCATGCTCTTTGCCTTCACAGGATGCTCCTCTCTCCCCTCCATGGCTTGTTTGCAGCCCCCAACTCAGCGTTCTCCACATCTGGAATACGAGCACCAAAAGCTGGATTTTGGGGATGGGACGTGGCCCAGCACTCCTGGAGCTGCTCCAGGGCAAGGGCAGCACCCCCAGGTCCCAGGCAGGGCAGGGCTGAGGCAGACAGTGGGCTTTGCTTCCCTCCCTGTCTCCTGTGGCTCCACCGGCAGCCTCTGGGTCAGGCTTCCCTCGGCGCAGGCGGGAGCGGTGCCAAGGAGGAGATTTCTAATTGGGTTTGGAGTGGGTGGAAGACAAGGGAAGGAAGGAGAGCTCTGGGCAGCCACTGATGAATCTCACATCAGCGAGAGCACAGGCAGGGCTGACAGAGGAGAGGCCTGAGCCCTGCTGTGCCCACCCACGGGGTGTGGGGGTCCGCCAGCATCACCCCCATCCTCGGGGAGGGCAGAGCCCCCCTGGCCACGCTGACATTCAAGCTCTCGAGTTCCTGTTCATTTCCATTCTGCTCTCATTCTCCCGTTTTTCTCTTTTATTTACATTGCCATCTGCTCGCTCTCATTTCATCTCTCGCCTGCGGAAAGCTGCCAAAACTTGACTACAGAAAGGTAAGGGTGGGCCAGGGCCCCGCTGCCGGCGGCGCTGGCTCCGGGGCTGTGACAAGCAGAGCTGCAGAGGAGGAGATGGGGGAAAAGCCCCAGCGGTGCTGGGATGTTCTTTACCAGTGGACCAGGTCCTGGGCACCTGTGTCACCCTCCAGGGAAAACACCCTCAGGATGTGCCCAACTCCAGCAGCTCCTGGAGCCCTGGGTTGCTGCCAGCAGCCATCCAAACCTGGGCTATTTCAGCCACGTGAGACACGTTTGCCTTTCTCTCTGATAACCCCAAACAACCTCCCTCTCTCCCTTTATTCTGTCTATTTTTTTTTTTTAATCTCCAGCACTTTTATATCTGCTGCTGCTCCTCCTGAGTCCCATTATCAGCTCCTGGGGGAGCAGGCACCAGCAGCAGGTCCAATCCAACCTGTTGGATTGTTCTCCACCAACAATCCCCTGCTCTGCAGCCCTCAGCTGCTGGAGGCTGGGACAGTCACTCCACGTGGGAATTCAGCCTGGTGCTGTGCCTGGGGAATATCTGAGAAGGTGTTTCTGAGGGGTGTAAATTCACAGCAGGATTTGTGAGATTCTGGGTGTCACCAGACAGGTGGTAGCAGGCAAGGAAGAGGCAGGAGAAGGGAGGAACAGGGAAAACCAGACAGGAACAAGGAGGAGCAGCCAGGAAAAGGCAGGAGCAGCCAGGAAGAGGCAGGAAAAGGCAGGAGCAGCCAGGAAGAGGCAGGAAAAGGCAGGAGCAGCCAGGCTGGCAGCAGCCACCCCGCACTGATGGCTCTCAGCCCCGCCCGTCACACTTCAGGCACGGCTGAACTCAGACACGTTGTAGCTCAGCTCGGATCAATAGGAGAATAAATCAGGGCATTGTGGAAGCTCATTCCTGGACTGCAGGAGCAGCCAGGCTGGCAGCAGGGCTCTCCCTCTCCCCTCCCGCCCTGCACCAGCCCTGGCATTGTGTGGATCTCTGCTGAGCTGTGTGGGACAGAGCTGGGATGTGCTGGGCACCAGCCCCTCCTAGAAAATAGGATGGAAAAGGATTTGATGAAAGTGCAGGCACCTTTTTGTGCCCTCCCTGTGAGTGAGGGTCTCACTTTGTGCTCAGTCCTACAGAGCCCAGCCTGCTATAGGGGATTTATAGGGGCATGCAGGAGCACAGACACAGCAGGCTGTGCTATCCTATATCTCCAGTGGTCTCCTGCTTTTAGGAGAAATGTGCCTGGGAGAAGCCTCAGGGGGCTGTAGGGCAATGGTGAAGGAGCTCCTGGCCCCTGGCAGGCCATGCCAGGCAGCTGCTGCCTGTTGGAGCATCCTTGGGCTGCTCTCCCTGCACCTCTGGCCAGAAAACACCCGGGAGTTTCCACCCCACTGAGCATTTGGCTGCTCCCTCCCTTCCAGCCGAGGTCTGCACTGAGCATTACTTATGTATTGGCTCATCAATATTTATCACTGCAGGGAAATTCCTCCAGCTGTCTGGCTCCTCTGGGCTGTCAGGGTGGAAATGCAGTTTGCCCCCTTTCCAGAATGGGATGCCTCAGCCTGGGAACCATCCAGGCTAGGGTTTTTTTTGGGCAGGCAGCTGGTTGTGGGGTGAAGAGGGATGGAATGAATCCATCTCCTGTGATTTCTGGACACCCCTGGCGTGGCATTAATCGGCAGCCCGATTAGCCCAAGTTGTAATTAAATCCTATTGATTAGCTAAATGTCACTGGCACGGGGAGCAGCTGGCAGAGCCTGGGATGCAGAGAGCTGGAGATCTCCCTAGAATTGCAGCAGAGATTTTGGGGTTGGGTAAAGGAGGAGAAAAAAAAAGATGAAACTTAATCTCAGCTCCATAAATCAGGAGTAGTTGGAGCCAGGGAGATGCCCCAGTTGAATCTGAGGGGAGACTTTTTGCCTTGTCCCTCTCATCCCTCTTGGAGAAGCTCCAGGCTGGTGGTCCCTGCACTCAGGGGAAGCAGTGTGAGTGCTCCCTGTGGGAGGGATCTCCTCCCACAGGAGCAGCCTTGCAAAGCAGAGCCCTGTTTAATTCAGCTGTTTGTGCCAAACACGTATCAAGTGACATGGGAGGGAGGTAGACGTGACATTAGGAGCCATTTTCCAGGCTCCTGTCACTCCATCTTCCATAGCACATCTATTAAAAAAGCCTTTAATAGCCTCCTCAGAAGGTAATTTAATTGAGCTGAATTGATGGGTGAATTACAGAGCTGCCTGTCATTCTCCATCCATTTTCCTGGGAATCTGCCTGCTTGGTTCTGATTTCATTTGCTGTGCAGCCTGGGCAGGTTGGGCACCTCTGACCAGGGAGGCTGGGGAGAGCACAAGTGGATTGTGCAGGCAATTCCCTCCAGAGTCTGGGGACAGCCCAGCCCCTTCCTGCCCTGTCTGCCCCATCCTCATCATCTCCTGGACCAGAGACACCACCCCAGAGGCTGCACTTAAAGCTGAGCTGGTTCACCTCCATTCACTGCTGATATTTTTATCCTTTTGGCTCTGCTGTAGAAGCAAAATCCTCTTTGCTGGGCACCATTTGGCCTCCCTTGCCCCAGGGCAGCACGTTTGTCTCTGTAACAGAGCCCTTGCTCCAAATCAGAGACACTCCCAAGGTCAGGAGCGTCCTGGACAAAACTGTGCTGCTCAGAGAGGCTCCTGTGGGTCAGGCTGGGTGAGTTATTCCCTCCCTGTGAAGCATGGCAGCGATTCCCCCAGCATTTCCCTCCCTGATTTGCCCAAATCCTGGGTGATTACATCCCTCCTGCACGCAGCCATTCCACCAGCACTCCATACAAATGCTTCCCTGGATCCCTGGCAGCTGCAAACAGTCATTATCCAGGCACTCTGCTCGTCACAAAAAAAGGGTGTGAGGACTCTTCAGCATCCCCCAGCCTTGTCTCCATGCCCAGGCTGGAGCCAGGATTGGATGGGTACCTCTGCAGAGAAGCCCAGCTCTGATCCAGGCACAGGATTGCCTTCAGCCAGCCCAGCAATATTTCCTGCAGGGATCCCACAGCCAGGCTGGAAATAATCCAAGGATTTCCACGATGGAGCCATTCTCATTTCTGCTTGGGACTGGTGAAAATTAGGCTCCATTTTTCATGCTCCTCACTTGCTTCTCTTCCCTGAGGAGTTTTTTTTTCCATGCAGTCTGTGCAGGTGTGGCTTTGAGCTGGGTTTGTGCATCACCCCTGGATAATTTTCAGGGGATTTAGGAGAGGAACAGAGGGACGGCTTGTGCTCTCCCTCTGCCCAAGGCAGGATCAGCTGCAGGGCATCAGTATCACAAACCTGATCCACTAAGAGCTGTGAAAGTCTTGTAGAAAACCCATCAGGAATGGCCCCAGAGAGTGTTTCCTTGGATTGGTGCTTCCCCAACCCCAGATTTCTCTGTGAACACCACAGCATTTGGCTGGCACCAGCCTCCCACTGGCCTGGAGCTGTTCTTCTTTGATAACCAGGAGTAGGTAGGTGCTATCACACCCTCTGGGAGCGCCTGGAAGTGGCACCACAACAGCAGAGGTGTGTGTTTGCTCAGAAGCAATTATTAAATGACAGAACCCTGTAATTTCAGACCTGGGAAATCACTGTGCTGATTCTCTTCACCCCCAAATTAATGGTGATGAGGGTGGCAGAGTCGGCTGCCGGGGAGGGAGGAGCGGATGGTGCCACGTGCAGGTGAGGAGCTTCCCACAGCCCCTCCTGGAATCCTGGAATGCTGAGCCTGGATCCTGCAGAATCCCCTCCTTCCCCCAGGCCTGGGGAAACCACAGCTGCTCCATGGACCAGCAAGATCCCAGGGAAACAGGAGAAAACCAGGATGGGCTCAGTGAGGCCACCCTGCCTGCTCAGCATCCCGCTGTTTTCCTGATTCCTGCTTTTTGCTCTTCCCTCTCCAGGGCCTGAAGCCAATGGACCACAATGGTTTGGCTGATCCTTATGTCAAACTGCACTTGCTCCCTGGAGCCAGTAAGGTGAGAAAGCCTTTTCCTTCCTTTTCTGGGGCTGCAGATTTCATTGGGAATGAGGTCTGGGAGAAGCTCCTCACCCAGGGACTGTGGGCTGCTGCACCCAGACCTTGAACCTCCTCAGTAAAATGTGCTTAGAGAGAGCAGGAGATAAGACTTAGGGTTGAATCCATCCTTACAGAGATGGAAAATGCCTTTCTGGGAAACCACTGGCTGGCAGCCAGGTGCCAGCCTTGATTCCTTACCTTGAGAGCCCAGGCCGGGAAGCACCGAGTGAAAAAAATCTCAGCTATAAACAAATCAGACCCTTTTAATTCCCCTTTTTTTTTGCCCTTATTCTTTTGCATTTAAAACCCCTCAGATCATAATAAAGCAGAGTATAAATCATAAGGGAAATATTTCCATCTCCTTAGGTTCAGCACTTGCTGGAGAGAAGAGTAATTAAAGATAGTGATGTGTGGTGAGAGCTCGGTGTAAGTGACGGGGATGTGGAATTTAAATGCTCCATGTGTGTGTTAGGAATATTAATTGCACTCTTATTCCACACGAAAGGAAAGACCTTTTTTGGGGGGGGAGGAGGTGTATTTACTTGTTACAGTTCAGTTGGATTAATTCCTGATGTTCAGGGAGGCAGAGGGAGTTTTTAACCACATTTTGAGTTTCCTCTGCAAACAGAGCCGGGAGCGCTTTCATCAGAGATATCATCAGTCATTTCCATGTCTTGCAAATCCATTGATTAGCATTTCTGCCGGAGCTGGTGGAGCCTGGAGAGGCAGGAGGGGAGGGGACTCAGGAGCTGCAGCTCCACAAGCCATGGGGGGACCCTCTCCTCGCCCCCTCTGCCCCTGGACTGCTCCATCTCTGCGCTTTGTTCCAAAGAGCACTGCCCTGGGAGATCTGGGGGAATTCTGGGTTTGTCCTGAATGTTCCTGCACAGTTGTTCCAGCAGCAGGACAGTCCTTGAGTCCTTCAGGAGGTGTTTCTGTCCCATATTTGGGCTCTCAGGCACCTGTGGGTATGTGTAGCAGGGCTGGATTCATTCCCCATGCAGAGCTGGTTGCTGACTCCTGAGTCATTCCAGAGAAGAAGGCACTCCCGGAGCTCAGCTCCTCTGATCTCACTTGTGTCCCTTCCCAGGGCAGTTTCAGCAGCTGGATGATGTTCAACATGTCACTCCCTTGGCTAAACCCACTTTCCTTCCCAATCCCCGGAGCCCCAGGGATCAGGATCTGGTACCCACAGATCTGAGCAGGCTGTGGCTACCATTGGGGCCCTTTCCCTGCTGTCCTTGTCACTCAGGGCTCGTGGATCCAAGGTGGGGCATGCAGCAGCTTCCCATGAAGATCCACGAGACAACTTGGAGATATTGATGTGCTGAGAGTTTCTTTTGCCCAGCAGCAGCTGAGGCAGGGATTGAGTTGTCTGACACCTAATTAGAGGGAAAATTGCTGCTCTGCCACGCTGTGCCAGGCTGGGAGCCTGGTGGAGAAGCCCAGTCTGCAGCCTCAGCCTCTTTTTTCTGCTCTCCCCAAAAGTGATTTGGGCTCAGGGATTAAGGAGATCTGTGTCCCCTGAGCTGGGGAGTGGCTGTGTGCCAGCATGTCCCATCCATGCAGGGGACACAAGCCCTGCTGTCCCCATCCTCCCGCTCAGCAGAGCTGCTGGAAGGAGCTGCTGGTGCTGACAAAACGCCTGTCAAGGAAGTTGTTTGGAGTCAGGCAGGATCAAGAGCTGTGCTGGGAGCAGGAGTGCAAACAAACAGCCAGAACAGCAAATCAGCATTTTCTGTTGAATCCAAAAAGGATTTTTTTCCCCCTCTCCCTTGCTCTCTCCTACTGCATAAATGAAATCCCGGTCTGTGCTCTGCCAAGGTTCCCATTTTGCTGGCTCTTTCCAGGATGCAGGATGTGGGGTTGGGTTGGTTTAGAAATGAGTGAGTTGCTGTGTCCCTGCCCCTCAGGTTTTTGCTGGATTTGGGGTGGATTTGGGCCACAGCACTGGGGCAGAAGAGAGACAGCACCCATTGCCCCTTCATCTCCGAGCTGGGCTTCCTCCCCTGCCCAAAACAGCCTCCTGAGCTCAGTGGGGTCAGTGGGATCAGCCCCACCTCCTTTTCCTTTCCAGGCCAACAAGCTGAGAACCAAAACCCTGCGCAACACCCTGAACCCCACCTGGAACGAGACCCTCACCTACTACGGCATCACCGACGAGGACATGATCCGCAAGACGCTGCGGTAGGGCCCCATGCCAGGGGGGACACGGCTCCCCACCCCTCCCTCAGCACTGTGCCAGCTGTCCCTCCCCACCCCAGGGACAATTTCACACGGGGATCCCCCTGCTCAGCCCCACAAAAACTCCTCATAACAGAGGAGGGCAGAGTTATCCCCCAGCAAAGAGTTTGTGTGCGTGCTCTGCAAACATCCATCACCTGCAGAGCCACTGACACCTGGTTTACAGGCAGGGGTAACCAGTGAGGAGCCTGTTCCTGCTGCATCATTAACTTCAGGACTCTCTGGCTGGCTCCTGCCTGCAGAGGTGCTGTGGTTTGGGTTTAACCTCTTCATGCCCAGCTCTCACGGGCACACAGTGAGGCTTTGAGGTCGTGTCTTGCTGAGAAAATCTCCTCAGGGAAGTTCTGGGCCCCTTTCAAAGCTGAGCTTTTTGTGAGAAAGCATCTGTGAGTTATTGTCCAGCCAAACAAAGGGTGTAAGTCTTTCTTTTATTATTTGATTTTGTTGGTTCAGTCTGTGCATTCAGAATCTTCCAGGGGCTTGGAGAGGTTGTGTGAGGATGGAGGTGGGCAGGGGCAGAGCTTGGAATGATGCTCTGCAGTTGTGCAGACACCTGTGAATGCAAAGATTTTTCATCCTTTAGCCTCTGTCCCACCTGGATGAGGGCAGGAATTGTGGGCAGCCTCGGCTGCTCCATCACCACACTGATCCAGGGCTGTGCTGCAGGATTTGCTGTAAGATCCACTGTCAAAGAAAGGATTTTTGCATCCTTCTCCAAGGACTCAGGGCTTTGCCAGCTCCGTGGCTGGAATCCCACCCTCCTCATTTACAGCTGCCCTGGGAGCTGGTGATTTTCCTCACGCCAGGAGCACAAAGCTGCCTTGGGAAAGGTCCTGCTGGGAGGTGAAGCAGGGCAGAGCCCACCTGTTGTGTGCAGGGTGAAATTCAGCACTGTGGGTTTATTATTTCACTTGCTAAACATCAGTCATGCTGGAAGTGCTGCAGGCTGGTGGGGCTGGGAGGCCTCCGGTTTGTTGTTGTTGTTGGTGGGTATTTTTTCACTGCAGGCTTTGAAGTTTGCAGCCTCCTCGAGCGTGGAAATGGGTTTGTGAGGAGTTGTTGGCTGAGTCGTTTGCTGGAAGGTGACAGGGAGCAGGAGGGCTTGACCCCCCACTCTGTCAGGGCTCTGGGAGCTGCTTCTCCCTTGGGAAGGGCTGTTTATCCTGCAGGGAGCTGTGGGATGGGGGATGCACCAAAAAATGTGCGGGGCTGGATTTGCCTTTCTCCCCACAGAAATCCTGCCCTGCCCCATCCCATTCCAACCTGGGTGCTGTGGAGCTCCTTGTGCCCTCCCCAAAGCTCAGAACTGTGGATAGACCCCTGCAGCCCACCTGGGACCCCTCAGTCTGCAGGAGAATGTGGCTGGATGGACTTTAAAGATAATCTCATTTGGGCAAGGACGCCTCCCACTGTCCCAGCTTGCTCCAAGCCTCATCCAACCTGTCCTTGGACACTTCCAGGGATCCAGGGGCAGCCACAGCTTCTCTGAGCACCCCCTGAGGGCCTCCCCACCCTCACAGGGAAGGATTTCTTCCCAATATCCCATCTAAACTGACCATCTGTCAGTGTTTTGGTGTGGCTGGAGCTGGTTGCTATGAGCTGGCCCTTCACTCTCCCAGTGCTGCTTCCTGCAGGAAACACCTCCATGCCCTGTCCTGCCTTGGGTGCTCTGCTTCACCTATCCATCTTCCCCTCCACATGGCTCCTTTTCCACCAGGAAAAACCACCTGCAAAGCCAGGAGGATGCTGCTTTTCCCTGTGCTAATCAGGAGAGGCTCATGCCAGGCAGCTGCTGCTGCTTGAAAGAGCATCAGTGATGCTCCCCCAGGTCTGGGCAGTGCCCATTCCCTGGGAGCTGAGCTGGGCAGGGAATGCAATTCCAAAGTCTCTTTAATGTGGAAATAAAGGCAGGGATCAAAGCTGCCAGAGCCTCCCTGCAGCCTGGGGATGTGTCAGGGAAGCTGGAAAAGCACCCAGGAATCTTCCCTGCCCGCCTGGTGGGACGTGTCCAGCATGGATTGGAGGGGTGGTGCTGGTGTGGGGCACTCTGCCAGGGCCTGCAGATTTTTTGGAGGGGATAAATGGCATTTCTCAGTGCAGCTGGAGTTGGGACATCCTGGAGAGCTGGGTGTTGGATCCCCTCCTGCCCAAGCCCCCCAATCCCATATGAATCCCAGACAGGATCTCCCTCATCCCTGCATGGCCTTGTGCAAAGTGATTTTGCTGTCACAGACCCCAGAAGCCATCAGGGCTCACCTCCCCAGGGTGAAGGAGAGGTGAAGGCAGCCCAGCTAATTGCCCTGGCAAACAGGATTTTGTTAATGAACCAACCCCCTCAAAGCCCAGCAGATATTTGGGATTTCACAGAGAGCAGCAGGTGGGAGGATCTCCAAAGGTCTCATCCATTCATTGAATTAAATATCCCTGAGTGTAGCCCAAGGCTTAGCAGGGATGAAACCACCCACCAGCCTGGGAAAAGGCAGGTTCAGAGCCATAGAAAACACTCTGGAGTGCACAGATGGATGGGACTGGGGACAGATTCCCTGCCAGCACCAGGGGGGAAATCCCACCCTGGAGCCCCCATTCCCACCTGGACTCTGACCAGAGGGTACAATGTCAGGGGGAGGCAGAGAAATGTTGCAGGGCAAAGTGGAACAGGCAGAATACAATCACTTCCATTTAAATAATACATGTAATATACAATAAATGAATTGCATTCATAATAAATACCCAAGCTGGCCAGATATTGGATACAATTATTCATATCCAGATATATTGGCAAGGTGATGCATTATTCATGGGGTGCTCAGCTAGCCCACGAATGCCAGGAATTCTTTGTTTAATCATGTGTTTGACAAACATCATGACTCATTAAATGTATTATTCAGAAAATAGTATTTGAGCAGGACTAATAAGCAGAGTGCAGCCACTTCAAGGTTTGGGGTCCCAAATTGCTTTGCTCTGGGTGAGTGAGGCTGGCTTGGAATTGCAGGTGCACTTATAATTACAACTCACTTCTGCTGTGGTTTCTGTGCTCAGACTTGGAGGCATTTTGTGATGGAGCCCATGATGCAATCCTCAGTTTGTTTTCTGGAGAAAACTGGACTTTCCCAAGATGTTATTTTGTCTCCTTGCCTGGTGTTGCTCATCCTTAAACTGAGCCAGCATCACCTGCTCCTCGTGGGGAGCCTCCCATGTTGCCATAAGGGATCTTGGACACAGGGGATGCCTCTCAGGCTCTGCCCTGTGTGTTTTTGTGGGAAAAGCTCCTTGCTGACCCCCATTCCCCCTTTCCACGCTGGGAAAGAGGCCGAGGAACTCGTGTGAGGGAGCAGAAGCCGTGAGTCAGCTGCTGGAGCTGTGCAGTGAGTCAGGACTGTAACCCAGGAGCCCGGGCTGAGTAGGAGGGAGGAGAAGTTTAATGAGCAGTGATTGTTCATTTGCTGCTTAGTTTCCTTCCAAGGTGGTTTTCGCAGCCCTTAACGTAAAGATCAGGACCCCACAGTGAGGATATCAAATGAAACACCAGACTGGAGAGATTGGGATTAATAAGGGGAGATGAGAAAGGGGTGAAGCTCCAGTTACAGGCTGGGGATGGAAGGTGAACGAGGCTGCCAGAGGCATCTCGTGCTGTTTGGGGCTGAGTTTCTAACCCAAGGCATAAAAATTCCATCACGAGATTTCTAGTAATAAAATCCAGGCTGGTGTGGTTGCATTATGGCTTTTTCCAAAGGGAGGGCTGGGGCTGGAGCTTCCTGCTCATCCCACTCCAAGCTCACTGCCTTCACTGGTGGGGCCAGGGCACTGCAAGTGCTGGAAATCCCATCCCAGTGGGGATGAATTGCAGCTGGGAAGAGGAATTGGGAGTGGGAGCTGAGCTTGAGGCATGGGGAGAGCTGACACAAAACCCGCTCTGGGCATCACACACAGATGGGCACAAAATGTGGGGAGGTGGCCAGAGGGGCCACAGGGAAAACAGGTCAGGGAGAGACCTGGAGGTGTCCCCAGCTCCACTGTGCTGCTCAGGGCAGTGACAAGTCCCAGGCCCTGCAGATGTGCCAAAAACTACTCCCCAAAGGACTTCCCACGTCCCTGAGGGCACTGCAACGGGGCCCAGTGGGGTGTCCCCCAGTGTGACACTGGAGATGCTCTCCCTGCCACCACCACTGGAGTTTTCCATGTTTCCTTCCTGGGTTTTTACCCATCCTGAGGCTCCTGAGTCCTCTCAGCAAGCAGGATGTTGTGTTTGGGATCCTGCTGTGCTTCTGGGGTGTACCTGCACGTTGTCAGGAGTATTGTTACTACATTTTTAAGAGGTAAACCATCCCAAACCCTGTCTCTCTGAGTGCCCAGGAGCTGGCACCACTCCACAATTGCTGGGTGTTCACACAGACCCTGGGTGTGAGGCCATGTCCCCCCCTGTCCCCCCCAGCTCTGCCCACAGGGACAAGGTTCCCCAGGCCTGACAAGTGCAGTGTTGGCTCTGGAGCTGCTGCTCCTTTGGTGGTTTTGTTCCTTACAAGAAAAAGAAGAGGAATTGGGGAATATCATGCCTGCATTTGAGATTCTCTTTGAGGATTTTATCGTTGTGGTGGGGTGGTTTTTTTTCTGTGGGTATCTATAGTAACGCTGCATCCAGCCACAGTTTTCTGGAGAGCAGCATTCCCTGTTTTCCTGCTCATGTCTTTTTTTTTTTCCAAACCCCTTTTCTCTGCTGCTCCCCAGCCCTGATGATCCTTGTGGTACCCAGACATCTCCAAGGCTTCCTTGTTACTCATTTGTGAGTGTGAGGGTGGTCAATCCATGCTTGGATAAGGCACTAAAGCATCCACAGATAAACCATCCATAGATCAATCATCCATGGGTAACCCATCCATGGATAAACCATCCAGATGCTGAGCAGGCCAGAGGTGTGGTCTGCAATTAGTTACTCTCAGGAGGAATTACAGGGCATTATTTACCTTTAATTACTTTTCCCCCTTCCCCTGTGGTCCCTGGGGGCAGAAGTGTCACCCATGGGGAGATGGACACCAAAGGGAGTGGGTGAAAAAGAAAACAATCAGGTACCCAAAAACATGAGAAGACACTCTAAGAATAATTTTTTTTAAAAAAAAGGAGAAAGGATGGAAAGGAAGAGAAAAGAAATGCCTTTCCTTCATGGGCAGGGAGCCCAGCCAGTCCCTGCAGGGCTCCAGTGGGGATGCAGGATGCTCCCTTTGGGGATGGCTTTCCCCATTACCAGCACAGCTGGGGGACAGCTGGCCCCTCAAGGCTCCCTTCTGGCCCTCTGGGATTTCGGGAGCTGAGAGCAGAGGCTCCCTGCAAGCACAAACTTTGCTCCTCTGTCGTGTTTCCTGACGCCCAGAGGGGCTGGGAAGCAGCAGAGGAATGACTCATTAGCTGCCAGCTCAGGGAAAGGCATTTAGAGCTTTTCCATGGAAAACAGCCCTGGCTCAGCACCACGTCACTGCCCTCGTCACTGGGATGGATCCCAGGATCCCAGCAGGGCTGGGGGAGCTTTCACCTGCCCAGGGTGGGATGTTTGCCATGGTCTGGGTGTGGAAATCACTCGTGGCTTTGTCTGTTTGGTGCGACAGGAGGTGGCAGACCTGTTCTGTGTCCAGGGTCACCCTGGGAGCTGCCACACTCCCAGCAGTGCCTGAGCCCCTCGGGAAGGAGGGAAGGAGCTGTGTGGGCAGCTGGCTTCTCCCAGGCACACAGTCCAAGGCAGGGATGAGGAAGACCCTCCATGGCTGGGCAAAATGCAGCTCCAGCAACTCCGAATAATTTTCCTTTAGTCACTGATGACTGTGATGTTTTAATGGAAGAGTCATTAGGATGGTTGAGGCTCCAACTTGCTTTTCCAGCAGTGCTTGAGCTGGGATGTGCATTTAGACACAGAGACTCAGACCATGAGCTGCCCTGGCCGGGCTGTGCCAGCAGCTGGATAAATTCCAGCTGCATTCCAGTTGTTTTCCAGCTGCCTGCAGAGGAGGTGCCCTGTCCATGGCCTGGGGGAGGGTGACCTCAGCTGCTCCCTCACCGGGGGGAGCTGCAGTGCAGGGGGCAGCCCCTCCCCTCTCCCCAGCACCCCTGCTCAGCCCGTGCCCCTTGCAGGATCTCGGTGTGTGACGAGGACAAGTTCCGCCACAACGAGTTCATCGGGGAGACGCGCATCCCGCTGAAGAAGCTGAAGCCCAACCAGACCAAAAACTTCAACATCTGCCTGGAGAAGCAGCTGCCGGTGAGTGAGGGAGGTTCAGAGCCTCATCCCACCTTGGAATCAGACACAGCAGCTTCTCCCTGTGCCATGTGGGAGCGTGGAGCTGTTTTGCTCCCCAGACATAATCAGGGATGTGGGGAGGAGCATCCCTTTGGCTGGGGAGGTGTCTGGTTGTGTCTGTATCCCTTTGCAGCCCCGCAGACTGGGTGCATTCCCTCCCCAGATAGATAAAACAGAGGACAAGTCGCTGGAGGAGCGTGGCAGGATCCTCATCTCCCTCAAGTACATCTCGCAGAAGCAGGGGCTGCAGGTGGGCATCCTGCGCTGTGCCCACCTGGCCGCCATGGACGCCAACGGCTACTCCGACCCCTACGTCAAAATGTGAGTGTCCCCCGCGGCCCTGCTGTCCCCTCCCGCCTCTCCCCGCAGCAGGAATTAATTGCTGTCATTAGGAGATGCAAATGAGGCCGTCAGGCAGCAGCTTGGAGCATTTATTCCCTGGCAATTTTTGGGTAGAGTGTGCAGGTGAGGTGGGCGCAGGGATTGGTGGTGTGGGCCTGCCTCACCACAGCTCCTGATTTTTTTAGGGGGTGGCATTTTTCTAATTGACTCTGAAAAAAGGGGTGGCCATGGTGAGGGAGGACCCTGTGCCTGTCATCCCTCCTTGTCCCCACTGTGCTGACTCAGATTTGGGCATTTTTGGGGATGGTGTTTGCTAAGGCAGAACTAACCACACCTGGGAGAGCCAGTAATGGAATTTGTCAGCAGCACGCTTTTACTTTCTTATTTAATTGTCTTTTAGGGGTGGAGGTGTTTGTATAAAAATCCTCTCTTGCTTTTTTAGATGCCCATGGGAGGCTCAGTCCCTGAGCAACTCAATTCCCATTGCACCCAGCCAGTTTTGGGTGTCCCCTGTGCCATCCACAGCAGATTGCATCTGCAGGGCTGGGACCAGAGCAGATAGAAAAGTGATGCTTCTCGGTACAAGCCCTAATTTTTTAATTATGAGCAAGATCTGGAGCGTGTAGCAAGGAAGCAGAACTGATGTTTAAAGGCGCAGCAGCAGCACACAATCACGATGGACTGACTTTGTCCTGGCCCACATTTCAGGTCCCCTCTCTGCCTGATGACACTGTAAGCTCATTTGCTGTCCAGTTCTGGTGCTGTGCTGCAGAATGACTGCAGGGAACAGCTCAAAGCTGCTCGTTCCTGCTCCCTTTTTCACACTGCATGTGGTTCCTGCCTCCTGGAACTGAGCAGACCCGAGTCTGGACTGGTCCTGGGCGGGCAGTGCTGGGTTTGGAGAGCGTGTGTGCAGTGCCAGTGTCCCCTAGGGACTGGAGATGGGATAAATCGGTGCTCTCTGCAGCCAGCAGCTGGGCTTGGCTCTAAGGTGGGGAAATGCTGCCTCCTCCCAGCCAGACCCAGCATTTTGGCAGGGGAGGAGGATCTGGAGGTTCAGGGGGCTCAGCCACCCACCTCAGCCTGGCTCTGCTCAGATGTCCCCACCCGTGGCCTCCTGCCCTCCTCGCTGGGACCCACTGGGCTGCTTTGGTCTCGTTGCAGTTACTTGAAACCAGATGAGGACAAGAAATCCAAGCACAAGACAGCAGTGAAGAAGAAAACGCTGAACCCTGAGTTCAATGAGGTGGGTTTGGGGTGGGTGTGGTTCTCACCCAGGGGCTTTTCTCAACCTCAGAGTTAAAAGGTAAAAAACCACCACCTTAGTCACTTCGTGAGGGGTTGGGGTTGGGCTCCCTGTGGACAGCAAAGCCTGAGGGGGAGGATGGGCAGCCCCAGCCCCTGTTTCATCCTGACTCTGACTCTACTCCTCCACAGGAGTTTTTCTATGAGATAAAGCACGGTGACCTGGCAAAGAAGACCTTAGAAGTCACTGTGTGGGACTATGATATCGGGAAATCCAATGATTTCATAGGTGAGTGCCACACTCCAGAACATCTCCTTGGCCTCTTTTTTATTTATCTTCACTGTCTGTGCTTCTTATTCTTCCTGAACTCCTCCAGCCTCCCAGTTTGTTCTTTGTGCCCACATTCATCCTCGCCGGGTTTCAGTTCTGCTTTTATCCCTCTCCTGCACCTGAGCCTCTCAAGGAGCATCCAAGCAGGGAGAAAATGCATCTGCCTCTCCCTCTCCCCTTCTGTTTCCAGATGTTTTCCTCTGAGTGAAAAAACAGGTTTATCAGGGAGGTTTCATTTATCTCTGTTGGATGTCTGGCCTTGTTGTGATTTCTTTGCTGGTCATTGTGATTTATCAGTGACAAATGCCCGGTACCCTCCGACAGCCTCTGTGATTGCAGTGAGCCCTTGGCACAAGGGACAGGGGCACTGCCTGGCCCTGGGGCACTGCCTGGGACAGGGGCACTGCCTGGGACATGTCCCAGATCACAGCCGTGAGGGGGTGGGGAATTTGGGCAGGATTTCACATCAGGTTGGATGCTGTGAGGATGCTGAATCACCCGGCTCCCTCCAGCATCCCCCGGTGTCCCTGGGCATCTCTCAGCAGAGCTGAGGCTCCCCCCACACCTCTCTCTCTCTCTCTCCCTCTCTCTGTCTCCCTCCCAAGGCGGAGTCGTGTTAGGAATTAACGCCAAAGGGGAGAGGCTGAAGCACTGGTTCGACTGCCTGAAAAACAAGGACAAGAAAATCGAGCGCTGGCACACGCTGACCAACGAGCTGCCGGGCGCCGTCCTCAGCGACTGAGCCCCGCGGGGCCGCAGCTCCACAGCCTCGGGGCTCCTCCCAGCTCTGGATCTGGGCCATCCCAGGACAGCAGGACACCCCAGAGCAGGGCCTGCCTGCAGGGAAGCCCCTTCCCCATGGGGAGAAGGCGACAGGGGGGTTCTCTCTCGGCAAAGGTTTTTCCGACACGCCTCTTTCTGCACTCACAGCCCCGACTCTCTCGAGCATGCACGTGCACACTCACGCTCACACCCACGCCGGGTGTGCACCCCTGCATGCACTGCAGTCTGCCTCCTCTCCCCCAAATCCTGGCTGTACTCTGTTACCTTCTCGCTGCCTTGCAAAGTCAGTGGCAACAAATGAATGCGTCCGTCCGCCTCCGTGTGTCCGGCATCGGCAAAAAGGCAAAGTCCCTAAAAAAACACACACAAAACCCAGAACTGTCTCCTCGAGGCAGCTTGTGCCATATCTCTGGTGGTTTGTCAGTCTCTGTGGTTTGGGCCTAAACAGTCTCTTTTTTGCATTTAAAGCTCCTCCGTTGGAATGATCGTGTAAACGTGGGAAGAGTGTGTTTGCTTTCCTGCCAGGAGTGTTGTGCTCGTCCTCTCCAGTGACTCAGGTGAAGGCAGCAGAGCTGTGCAGAGCACAGTTTTCCTCCTGGGATCAGGCAGCTTCACGTTTGGGAGGCAAAATGAAAAGCTCCCCGGAACAGCCTTGGCTGTTCCTGCTCCCCAGGACCGGCAGCAGCCTCTCTCCTAATGAACCCATGCCATGCAGCAGCACGGCTGCTTTTCCAGCAAAGCCAGCTTCCAGGTTGAATTTTTCTATCATTTTTTTTCCTTTCTCATCCCTTTCCAATTCATCCATTAAATCATGGAGATGCTGAGCCTCGGAGCTGAGCTGGAATTGTGTTTGTAGTTCAGCGTGCCCGTGAGGTTGATTCATTTTCTGCCTCAAACAGCCTCCAAACCAAATAAATTTCTGTGTATGGCACAGTAATATTAATATGGCACAGTAATGATATATTAATATTATAATAATCCCAGCTATCATCTTCTGTGATCCACCTTGGCTGGTCTCTTCATCCTTATCCCACCAGACATCCAGTGGGATAAGCTACAACTTTCTAGGAAATGCTGCACCACTCCCAAAATATTTTGAAGCCTTTAAACAATGATTTCTTAGGAAGAGCTGCTCTTTCCCCACGGGTCTCAGTTATCCTCAGCTTCCAAGCCCTGTGTTTTGCCAACTTCTTTTGGTTTTTTTCTTGGGAACCAATGGGATCTCTGGAAAACCCCAGTTTACTTTTCCAAGTGAGGATTGTGTTACACCTTGTTTGATATTGGGGGAGGGGGGAGATAAAAGAAAAAAAAACATTGATAGGGGTTTTTTTTAATAATTTAATATTTGTAATGCATCCTGCAGATATGCCTGGGTTTTATTTGAATGCTGGCAGCCTGTCAAGTCAGATGTTCCCACTAATCCTTTCTGGTCCAGCACCTTAAAGCCTGGTTGGGGTCTGGGCTTCCAGGGAAGCTCCAGGAGCACCAGGATGGCTGTGCCTCCCTTTTCTGGCAAACTTCCTTTGAATCCATCCTCTTTTTTTCCAGCCTATGAAACTGGTTGATGCCTGAGGTGGAGTAGGACATGTGTGTGTGGGTTCCTTCACTTTGTACCCTGGTCTTTTCTAAGTGGACACTCTGTCCTTTGTCCCAGCTGCATGCAGAGTTGGTGGTTGTCATGCCAGGCCTCGTGAAATGTTTGATACCAATGTTTTGCTACCATGTGAAGGCTGCAGAAACCGTCCTTACCTGCATCCTGAGAGACTTTTTGTATTTCAGTATTACCTTATCTGTGTACTTTTGGTCAGATTTGTTAATATTTATAATGAGAACCGAAAATAAAAAGGTTAAAAAATAAAAATTTTAAAAAAGGGAAAAAAAAAAGAAAGGTTGGTGCTGGTGGTGCAGCTTTTGAATTTGGGGGGATGGCAAGGATTTGGGGAGAAATGGTTTTAAACCATTGGGGGCTGCTTGGCCCAATGTAGCATAAATACTACATATGGACTTGTAAGTATTTATAAAAATACATATATGGGGATATATATATGGAGAGAGAAAATACATATATATGGCCCAATTAAGTATATATACTACATGTATATTTATATTTATTTTTGTTGAATATGTATTTAATAGCCTTGAAGCCCAGCAAACCCAGGTGCTGGGCTTACAGGAAAATCCAGCTGGAAAGCACAAGGGAAAAAAAAAATATTTACTCAATTAAATGATGCTCTGTTCAGCCATCAGATTTTTGTTTTAAGTCACTCTTTATCCCCTTGGGAATAAAGAGCTGATTACAAAAAGCGAGAGGACAAACCCTTTCAGATTAAAATAAAGCTTAAAGGTATTTGAATGCCAAGCTGCTCTGGGGCACGTCAGCCCCTCCTGCCCTATAAAGAGGCTCTGCTTTTGGGGAAGCTCACCTGGCCCAGGTGCTGCTGCTGCTGCTCCATGGACAGCACCCAGGAGCCCCAAAATGCCACCCCAGGGCCTTTTGATGGCCCCCAGTGGCCCCACCAGGCCCCCAGGGCCATGTACCTGGCTGTGGCCGTGCTGATGGGGCTGGTGGTGGCCTCAGCCTCGGTGCTCAACGGGCTGGTGATCGTGGTGTCCATCAGGCACAAGAGGCTGCGCTCACCCCTGAATTACATCCTGGTGAACCTGGCCGTGGCCAACCTGCTGGTGACACTCTGTGGCAGCTCCGTCAGCCTCTCCAACAACATCAGCGGCTTCTTCGTCTTTGGGGAGCGCCTCTGCCAGCTGGAGGGCTTCATGGTGTCCCTGACAGGTAAGGGGGGGAGTTCCAGATGTTGCTTTTGGGTTTAGCTGAGGGGCTTTGGGGGTGTTTTGCTGTGGAGTCCCTCATGCCGTTAAAGGAATTTCCAACTGCTCTTCCCTGGAAGAGTGAAGATTAAAGATAGCCCAGGTGTAACAAAGTCTTCTCCCCCATGGACCCTTGCAGACATTGTGCAATCTTCTCTCTGGGTTTGGCAAGTCCATCTCCCACTCCATGGCATCCCCTTTCCCTGTTTCCCCACTGCCTCTGGGGCCTGCTGTCCTGTTCCTCTCTTCCCTGTGCTCACTTGTCCCCTGCCCTGCCCCCTGTGCCACCCACACACCTGAGACCCTGTAGAACTGAGAAAAACCACATGTTCTCTCTCTCTGGCTCTGGATTCACCTTCAGCACACTGGAATAAACACTTGCTGGAAATTGATTTGGGCTGGGAGCCTTCTGCCTCTCTGCTGAGCCAGCCTTGTACCGTGTGTGGCTGTGTGAGCTTGGATTGCCCCCTAATCAGTTCTCAAGCAGTTTCTCTACTGGAGAGGCTGACTGGGATCTAGAAGGGCCGTGGCTGCACTCTGGAAAGACACACTGTTACATTTCACCACCTAAAGTCCACGCTTTCATGTTGTGAAATTCGTGTCGTTCAGGTGTTTGTTAGCACAGGGAAGGGTTGGGGAGACTGCTGGCTCTGCCAGGTCACTGCACATCCAGTGTTGGTCTTGACAGAGCGGGAAATATCACTTGGGGACATGGGGAATCCTTGTTTGGGATGCACTGCATGGGTGCTGGCTGCTGTGCACCAGGGACAGGGAATTGCACAGAACCTCTCCTTGAGGACACTCTGTTGTTGTAACCACGAGGCGTCACAGCCCACCCATTGCCAACTTCATTTCTAAGGGCCAAATATCACAGTTGTCCCTGCTGTGGGAGAAACAGTGCCAAAATCAGTTTTTAACAGCCAAATATCCCAGGCTGTAAATAAAAAAAACACATCTGACTGCTTGTTCAAATATTTACTTGAACTAAATCATCATCTACCACGTCCCAGCAGAGGCAGCAGGACCTGTCCCTGAGACACAGCCCCTCGCTGTCCCCACAGGCATCGTGGGGCTGTGGTCCCTGGCCATCCTGGCCCTGGAGAGGTACCTGGTGGTCTGCAGACCCCTGGGAGACTTTAGGTTCCAGCACCAGCATGCTGTCAGTGGCTGTGCCTTTACCTGGGGCTGGTCCCTGCTCTGGACAACCCCACCACTCCTGGGCTGGAGCAGCTACGTGCCTGAAGGTAGGGGAGATGTGCATCACACTCCACTGGTGGTGTCTTTTGCATTTTGTTTTCAAGCCTGGGGTAGCTGGAGAGGGTCTGTGCTGGGGTTTAAAGGGTAAATATCTCCTGTTAAGATGTCCTGCTTGCTCAGCCAATAATTCTCTCCTGGAGGCTGTTGTTTGGAAGTTCCCCATCACAGGGACACTCTGTAGCTGTGCTTATTGGAGCCAGGAGCTGCTCCCAGCACACACCTGCTCTTGCAGGGGCCTGGCACAACCCCACAACAAATCACAGAGGGCACCTGGCCAGCCCAAACCCCTCAGTGGCTGATCTCCAGGCCCTTGGGGATGGAAATGTGAGAGGTGTTTGGCTGGCATGGCTTTTTTGGAGCCCAACCCTGAGCCCTGATCCAAACCCATCCCCAACTTTTATTGCAGGCCTGAGAACCTCCTGCGGGCCCAACTGGTACACGGGTGGCAGCAACAACAGCAGCTACATCCTGGCCTTGTTTGTCACCTGCTTTGTGATGCCCCTGAGCCTGATCCTCTTCTCCTACACCAACCTGCTGCTGACCCTGCGGGCGGTGAGTGTGCCTGGCTCTGCACTGTCCTGCTCCCAAAGCGTCTCCATCGGGATGGAGCATCTCCATCCTCCTCAGGGCAGGTTTTGGGGACAGCCAAAGCAGCTGGCAGTGCCATCCCAAGGGATGGGAGGGCTGTTCCAAGGGGCTGACAGGCATCTCCCTCTCCCCCAAACTCCCCACAGGCCGCGGCACAGCAGCAGGAGTCAGACACCACGCAGCAGGCGGAGAGGGAGGTGACACGCATGGTGGTGGCCATGGTGGTGGCCTTCCTCACCTGCTGGCTGCCCTACACCACCTTTGCACTGGTGGTGGCCACCACCAAGGACATTGTCATCCAGCCAGCCCTGGCATCCCTGCCCTCCTACTTCTCCAAGACGGCCACGGTTTACAACCCCATCATCTACGTCTTCATGAACAAACAGGTGAGAGAGCTCCAAAGCTTCACTGGGGCTGCTGGAGAACAGCTTGACAGGCCCCAAAAATCCTGGAGGAACCATCTGTCCTTTCTGGAAGTGTGGTCACAGGCTGGAGCCCGGGGTTGCTGTGTAAGCAGCAAGGATTTGGGGAATGCAATGGGAAGGGAGGGAGCAGCCTGCGAGCCCGAACAAGAGCTCATTTTCTGCTTCCATGGTTTTATGGGGTCAGGCAACTTAATGTTGGATCACAAGCTGCTCGTTGAAGGCACAAAGCAAACAGAATGAAACTTTTATTGTCCATAAACTGCCAAGAGTTGGGCTGGGAATAGAGATCTTTCCCAAAATATAACCAGCGTCCAACCTGCCGAGTTGCGAGGTTGATGCTGGATTTCTGCTGCCACAAATAACCTGCCCCTCCCTTCCTTCCCTGCCCAGTTCCAGAGCTGCCTGCTGGGGATGCTGTGCTGTGGTTACCACCCCAGAGGGATGGGGAAAACCTCTCCAGCTGCCCCCAGTCCCCAGGTGGCTGCAGAGGGGCTGAGGAACAAGGTGACACCATCCCATGCTGTGTGACAGGTGCCACATCCTGCCTGCAACCAGTGCCAGCTCCAGGATCTGCCTGTGCCACCCACAGCAGCACAGAGGGGCTCGGGGTGGAGCTGATGGGGGGCTCTCAGAGGTTGGAGAGGTCCCCAGAAAAAAAAAAAAAAAAAAAAGAGACATGGCACTGTCTTCTTGCAGGTGAGGAGCCATCCCATCATGGGAGAAACCAGATTTTCACTATTTCACTCTCCTAAGGAACCCCCTCCCTCCCAGCCCCTCACCTTGGGGCCTTTCAAGAAAAAAATTTAAAATTAACAGCAATTTTTCCTCAGTGCACAACATCCCAGGTTGCTGTTTGGCCCAGAGTCAGGTGGAACATGGTCTGTCACCATCCCCACACAGAGCCAGCCCTGCCTGCAGTGCCTGGTCCTGTTGTGAAGATCAGGGAGATGCTGGAAACCTGGCATAAAGCCAGCAGGAATGTTTAAGAGCCAACTGTGTTAATAAACACTAATAAACACCGAGCACTTCATCTGCTTTATTGGCTGATGGAGGGTTTGACAGAAAACACATCCCCTCCTGCCACCAGAGCTGGCACATCCCTCGTGGCAAGTGCCACAAACATCTCTACAGAAAGCCAGAAAAAAAAACAGACACAAAGTGAATTTTATATTTTTTTTTAGAGTTAATGCAATAAGGAAAGGTCTGAACCCACTGATTTCCCAGCAAGGGTGAAAATACAAGTAGTAACAGGCCCCAAGGCACAGCAGAGTCACCACTGCCCACCAGCAGCAAACAAAAGATGCCAAAGCCTGCAAGGATAAAATGAAAGATAAAAAAAACCTCCAGGAGGCCCCGCAGCTTCACACCTCATCTTAAATCACAGTGTTTATCTACACCAGCTGCAATCACACTTCTGTTTTTGGAGGCAGATTCTGTCATTCAGGAGCCCAGGAAAGGCTTCTAAGGGAGATATTGAAGACAGCAAGTCACTGAAACTGGGTTTCACCCAATTCCTCTATCTCTAAAAAAGCTTGCCTGCCTTCAGAGTTGTCTGTTACAGATTTTTTGATCCTGAACTCTTGAATTGCTTTCCAAATGAGGTGATCCACAGCCAGGCACCCCAGCAATTTGCACTGCCATGGAGAATTATGAGATTTGGGAGACTGAGGGCTTGGGGGTGTTTTTTTTCACCGTTTGAGTCTCTGCTTCAAACCAAAAATAAAAAAAAAAAAAAATCCCTAAACCAGCCCAGTACAAAGGAATGAAACATTGGAGAAACCTGGTCTAGTGGAAGCCAGCAGAGGGATGGAATTAAATCATATTTATGGACTTTCCAAGCCAAACCATTCCATGATTCCATGACCTGGTGTGGACCCCAGGACACCCATCCCCATCCCTGTGCCTCGGCCTCCCTCTCCTGCTGTGCACAACAGCTCAGCTCACACGGCTCAGAGAGGAATTAGAACAGCTCAGTATCACTGTTTTAATTTAATTAATTGGGCTTTCGTTCTCTGGGAAGCTGAAAAGCAGCATTAGATGGGCCCCTCTGATCTCCTCTGCTGTCTTGCACTGGTCCTCGTTTAATTGTTCCTGTTAATTACAGCTTTTGTGCCCATGCTTTACATTATCAGGATGATTCCACGTCCATGCTAAACTTAAAGCTGGGAAAGCACAAGCAGCAGAGAAACTGAAATCTCTGTTGTGTTCTGGCCCTGATAAGGAGATCAGACAGGCTGTGGGGCTACTTGAAAGGCCCACCACCAACAGAAATAAAAATTCTCCACACGAAGATGAAAAAAAAAAGATAGGGAAACGGTGGTTCACAGTCTGCTCACCATTTGGTCCCACAGATAAAATAGAACAGGAATTCTATTCCTAAAGAAATGCAGGAAGCTGAGATTTCACATGTTGCAGCCCAAAAGTGATGGATAATTCTGTGCATGTGAAAACGCTCGTGTGCTGCTCTCCCCACCACATTGCTGCAGGCCCCATGGGCTTCAGCTACTTTTTATTTAATTGGACAAGACTGAAACACAACAAAAACACTGCCCCAAGTGAGGGGGGATGACCCTCAGTTATGAATCACAAGGCACCAAGGACGGGCTCACACAAATAAAAATTTGCAATTTAACTTTTGCACTCGGAATCCCTGCAGGTGACACAACCCCAGGGCTGTGGGGAGCAGGATCTCATTCCAGCAGCTCCTACCAGGAATAAAAACCCTTCTGCCTGTAGCACAGAAGTCCCACACAGAGAATCCAGGCTTGTACCAACCTGGGTTAGAAAATATTAAAGCTTTTTTTGGACAGAATTGTGTCACAGCTCGGGGCGAGGCCTGTTCTAGGCCTCGCTGTTACCCTGAGGCCTTTCTGTGGCTCTGTCCCTGCCACAACAGGATAAACACATGAAAGATTTTTTATTTTCTCTTGATCTTTCCTCAGAAAGCTCCCCCACCTCTGCAGCAATCCTCTCTGGAGCAGCTCTATCAGTACCTGGTTGTATCATAGTCTGATGATGGTTAGCAGTGTTAAAAACAAGTGAAAAACCCAACAAAACAAGCCCAAAAATGAACCTCCAAGCCAGAAAAAGAGCCACGTGGCAGCACAATAACCTTGGAAACTTTTATTAATGTTGTTAAACCAAATTAACAGGTACAAAATTGGAGCATTTCCTTGCAAAAACAGGAATGAAGATGTAAAACTTGACACACCCAGATGTGCAAAACCAGCTCAAACTCACATGTCTGTCAGGGAACAGGACAATCTACACTCCTGCACCTTGAACAGCATTTATCACAAAAAAGTGTTAAATATGAAATTGCGGTGCCCATCAAAATTCTAATCCAAACTCAATTATATCCAGGGATTTTTTTTTTTTGGATGAGGCCTACCAAAAATGTGGTTGAATTAAACATCAGGTATCTTCACAACAACCTCCTATTTTTTTCACATTCTTATCTGATGCTGGCAGGGAACATATTGCTGCACTTGCAGTCTCTGGAGAACACTGCCTTTTCCTCATTAGCTTTTTGCACAGCAATTAATCCCTTTAATCAGTCAAATCAGTTCAACACTAGATCACAAAAGCACTAAGTAAAGAGAAAACAAGAAATTACCTTGTTAAATTTAATGAGCAAGGAAAAACAGACACTACATGGGCTGTAACACTCCAGCACGGAAACATTTCAGTGCCTGAACAGCACCAGCAGCCCACAGAACTACAATCATTTTGTCTTTAATGTGAAAACTGCATAATGCAACAGAGCAAGAAAATTCTTTAGCTTATGAAAATGTGCACGTGCAGAATAAAAAGCAGTTTCATAAGGAAAAGTGACAGTAAAAAACACTTCATTTCTGCACCACTGACACTGCCTGTGCATGCAACAATGGCATCAAACCAGTACAAACCATATCAGAACACACAACATCAGATTTTTTTTCTGTACTTGCTGCTGCTGTTAAAGAGTCTGAGCTTTACAGGTGTTTATGTGGCCAGAAAGGGCTGTAATTTACAGACTAAACACTGTGCAGACAGCAGCAAGCAGGTGATGTGTAGAACTTATTCACTCTGTGCTTTAATCATGGAGAGAGTTCTCATCCAAAACAATTATCCTGCAGGGGACAAAAAAAAAAAAAGGAAGAAAAATGGCTATGCAGTTGTATTTTTCTTATCTAAACCACAAGATGAAGAGCATGGGGATTTTCTAGTGCCTCTTTTTCATGGAAAACAGGAAATGCAGCTCATGCCACACATAAATTCCTACCACAATTCCAGTTTAACTCCCAGAGAGTCTCACCTGAAGGGTGGAGTTGGAGCCACCTGCTGCTGGGGGTGGGATTTCTGATCCTTGGGGTGCTCCTCTAAAAAACAGGGAAATTCAGCTCAGGACATGAAAGGCACACAACACTCCAGAGATAGCAAGTGAAATAAAAATAAAGCAGGTTTCTCTGCTTGATTCAATCAGCCACAAATGGAACCAGAACCCAGCCCCAGCTCTGCTGCTCCTGGCACATCACCCAGGACCTTCGTGGTGATCAGAAACCAACCCTGATTTCAGTCCCTGAAGCCAAATCCCAGCTCAGCTGAGGAGCTCTGACAGAAAACAGGGGCACAGCTTGCTGATGCTGTGCAAGAACAAGCACAGTGATGTCACCCCCAGGCTTCTACATTTAAAACCTAAATATTTAAATATTTACATTTAAATATTTCCAAAAGCAACCAGAGATTTGGGGACATTTCAAACTTTGGGTGCATCCAGCAGCTCTACAGACAAAGAGCACCTGCTGAAATCCCTGCACAGTTTCCTGCTGCTCTGTCTCCAGCCCAGGCTCTGCTCTCTTCTACTCCATTCTTCCTTCCAGCATCTTCTGGATCCTGCAGGCTGGCAGCCCTTGAATGAAAGAGTTTTGTCTGTCATCCTCCTTTTTTTTTAACAGGATGAAACAGAAAATTCTGATGCCAAACATGAGAATGTCTCAAGTTCCTTAATGAGACAGAAGTTAGGGATGACTTATGAGCACTCACTGTGGAGTTGTTCAGAGTTACTGGTCTCTGATCTTTAGTTCTAAGAGGGAAAATAGTTATTTGGGATATGAATCTTTTCCTTGAAATGATGTTTAAATGACTTCTGCCATGTTCTTCGAATTTCCTAACATGAAAACACAACCATTTTCACAAACTCTTCTTTACAAAGAGCTTTCATGACTCTGCCCTCTTAATGCACATTTTCTCTGTCTCAAAAAATTCCCCCATTCTGTCAAATTATCTCTGATTTCTGTGAAGACCAAGCCTGTTGAAGTATTTGCTTTCCACCTACAGGAAGTTGTATTAACAAAACATTCTTTTCCCTCTCAGTTTAGTAGCAGTGTTCACATTGATGTCTCCAGGCAAGTTCCCTGACACTCCACTCTCTAAGGAGTCACAGCCCATTTGCTGGAAAGTCCTGCACAGATCTGTACACACCACACAAAATAAACCCTTGAACACAAATATAAATTAGCAGCTCACTCAAGAGTGTGTCCCCGAGGTCGTTCTTGGATCTCCTCATCTCCTGCATGGAGCATTCTTTCCAAAATGTCATCGAGACTGGAGTGAGCCCTGGTAAATAAAGGATTTCAAAGGGGTGGTGACAAGGTTCATACTGCAACTTTTCAAATAAAATAATCATAAGGGTATTTAAAATTATTTAAAGTTATGACTTCAATTCTTGTTAAAATTCTACATTTTTGTTTAACTTAAACATGTCTTCCCATCCTTTTTCATACCTTTCTGTCTCCTCTGCTAGATTAAATGACTCCTTAGTCCATAAACTCTGATTTGCCTTCTCATTTCTCTCAGATTCTTTTTCTGACTCTCTGTTTTCCATATTAACTTGATCAGCAGCTATTCACATAAACAGCAAGACTTTAGTATCAAAAGAAGATAATAAAGACATTAAAATGTTGTTTTCTTTGCTGCACTCTGGGAAATTTCCAGTTGCCCATTTCTCAATCACTCTTTCCTAAGTGGCTTGATTTTCTACCAGATAAACAAAATCCCATTATCTGCAGTCAAAGGTGGCCAGCAGCAAGGCCCAGATAAATATTTCACTCCAACACATCTCCACATTCACGGGACTCAACGTTTTGTTTCCCACTGAAATGCAAAATGTATGTGGAAATGAATCTTTAATCTTCCCCCTTCCAATCCCAGATATGGGAGAGAAACCCAAGGGAAACTTGAAGGATGTCATCTTGATTTGCCCATTGATCAAAATCCAGTGATTTCCTCTCAAAGACTTATCAACAAGTTCTGTTCCCCACAGAAATCAGGGTTAGGGTTGAGAGAATGAGAGACCCAACAGCTCCAGGAACTCTGGGGGTGGGAAGGGCATCCCATGGTGAATTTTCTGATCTGGAAATTCATGCTGATGGGGTTAAAACTTAGGTTCAGGCTAATGGGGAGTATTTCAGCCCCTTCTGCTGGGCTGTGATAAGCAGGAAGCACGAGGCTGCCACGAAAAAATGGGAGTCTGAAATAGCTGTGCTTTATGCAAATACAAGAGAACCACAGTGAGTGAGCAGCCAGCAGGAGCCTGCTGCAGTCCTCTCCCCCTAAAAACAAGCAGCTCCAACCAACTTCCATCCCTCAGGAGAAGATTTAACAAAGCTGTAGGATAATCAAACATGTGCCAGCATCATTCTCAAGTGACTGTGCTATTTAGCTTTTTACAGACTTAACTCATCTTCTGCCTTTTTTTTTGTCTTTTTTTGTCTGCCTTTTTTTTTTTTTTTTCTACTGCTGCTCACTTTGTGACTCACAGGAGGAAGGAAAAAGCACAGCCTATAAACATTTAGGTTTTCTGCTCCTCTGACACGACTTGTTGTACATCTAAAAATGATTCCCACTTAGCACCATTTGCATTTGCAGCAGCACAAAGATTCACCACTTTGCTGTCTTTGTAACAGAGCAGGAAATACAATATTCATTACCCCAGTGGAAGCTATTTTCTTACTCTGTGAAATCAGAGGAATTATTTCACGCTGGAGAATTCAGGAACATTAACAGGTAGGGTGCACTGGCCACTTTCTGAACTGAATCACCCTCCCAGAATGGAAACTTGAATGGATTTGACATCAAATCCAACCACCTCTCCTCCTGTGGGTGCTGTCACCTGTGTTTGAACACAGCACAAGCCACAGTGGCACGACAAAAGCAGGAAATTAATTCTCCTGGTTAGACCTGCAAACCTCCCACGTGGACTTTGGAGGGAACACAGCAGGGAAAGGCAGCAAACACTGGTGGGGGCACCAAGCTGAAAAGTGCAGTTAATTGTTAGAGCTGAGCACACAGTGACGAGGGCTCGGAGGCACCGTGCAGGAAGGCAAACGGAATTTGCTATTTTTAATCTCTGCTCTGGGACTGTTAGCAACCAACCATTCACTGGCACTCTGGAGTCCTGCAGTCCCATCCCTTCCAGTCCTGCAGTGAGGGGATCTTGCTGCTTTAAGTGTTCTGTTAAAAACAGCATTATGTCCATGTTGGTCTGGGTTGACCATACACTAAAGTACCACAGAACTTCATCCACCCAACCCTAGAGGAAAAGCTGTACATGATTTATATTATTTTATATAATTATTTTATATATTAACCTTACAAAGGTTATTATTTTATATATAAACCTTAATTATTTTATATATTATATCTATTATTTTTATTATTCTATATATTATTTTATGTATATTATTTTATTTTATATGTTAACCTCACAAAGCTTATTAACCTCAATTGTTTTATACATTATATATATTATTTTATATATTAATACTTTTATTTACTTTATGTTATTTTATATATTAACCTTACAAAGGTTATTATTTTATATATTAACCTTAATTATTTTATATATTATATCTATTATTTTAATTATTTTATATATTAATTATTTTATGTAATTTATATGATTTTATTTTATATGTTAACCTCACAAAGCTTATTAACCTTAATTGTTTTATACATTATATATATTAATTATTTTATATATTAATACCTTTATTTATTTTATATTATGTCATTTTATATATTAACCGTACAAAGGTTATTATTTTATATATTAATCTTAATTATTTTATATTAATTATTTTAATTATTTTTATATTAATTATTTTATGTATTTTATAATATTTTATTTTATATGTTAACCTCACAAAGCTTACCTTAATTGTTTTATACATTATATATATTAATTATTTTATATATTAATACTTTATTTTATATTATCTTATTTTATATATTAACCTTACAAAGGTTATTATTTTATATATAAACCTTAATTATTTTATATATCTATTATTTTAAATATTTTATATATTATTTTATGTATGTTATATTATTTTATTTTATGTTAACCTCACAAAGCTTATTAACCTTAATTGTTTTGTATATTATATATATGAATTATTTGATATATTAATACTTTTATTTATTTTATATTCTTATTTTATAGATTAACTTTACAAAGGTTATTATTTCATATATTAACCTTAATTATTTTCTATATTATACATATTATTTTAATTATTTTCTATATTAATGATTTTATTTATTTTATATTATTTTATTTTATCTATTAACCTTACAATTATTTTATACATTAACCTTACAAACTGCCCCTGACCACCACCAATGGCATCACTGATGATGCCAATCTCCACAGGTTCTTGTTTGGGTGAATGAGGAAATAAGGTCAGGATGGAAATCTTAATTATCCCAATGTCTGGTGTTAATTTAGGAAGAGCTTAATGATGTGTAAGCAAAGCAAACTCTTCTCCAACTCCCTCCCAGTGAAAACCACGCAGAGTTTTTACACTTTCTGACAGGAGATGTGTGTGAATACAAAAAGAAATGTAAATCACTGAGCTCTGCACAGACACTGGGGGGGTGCAGCTGCCTCCTCTAATGGGGAACACAAATTGCTCCAGGACACCTTTGAAAAATTCAGTGTACACCAAATCCCTCTCTGTGTGAACTCCACCTGCACTCAGTGTGCTCTCAGCAACACAAGGAACCACTCAGAGAAATTCAGAGCCTTCAAGGGCTTTTGCCAGTTATTTAATCTGTTGATGCCCAGCTTCCTAATCATGGACTGCAACTAATTTGGGAGCTCTCGTGTGTTTTGGCAGGGAATGGTTTGGGAGAAATCCTGCCTGAGCACAGCTGGAAAGGCTCCCAAGGTTTGGGGTGAAGTGCCTCTTACCAATTTCATCCAGCAGCTCTTGGGCTGGTGGAGGCAGCTCATCAATGGAGGGGAGAGATGCCTCTGAGAGAGCTGAGACAGAGAAAAAAAAATTCTAGTTAATTAGCAGTGATTAATCCTTAATAACTGTGACATAGGCTTACAGTCTGATAGCATCTTGCTTACATATTTCATTTAACACCCTGCACGAGCCCAGCTCATTCACATTTTATCAAAATTTCCCTAAATAATTCCATAATGGAAAAATCATTTCGAGCCAGGCACATTCAGCTCCCAGTGCTGTATCAGGAATTTGAGGGCAGCAATATTTACACTTCAAACAGAGGTTGATTTAGAGGTCAGAGTTCTCAGTCTGCAGGTGCAAACACAAAATCCATAACCTAATTAGCACCAGCAGTACATGGTTGAGTGCAAAGCTATTTTTCCCTCTAAAAAGAGACATCCGGGAGCAAAAAAAAGAAGAGAAAAAAAGGAAAAAATAATTAACAGACTCATAAATTTCCTTTCAAATCCGTTTCTCTGTTTATTGAACAATTTATTTTGGCTGGGGCTGGGATGAAAGACTTACCAGGTGCCTGCCTGGTGTTTCTCAGGGATGAAGCAACTGGTGGCAGCCCAACCTGTGTGAGATCAAACAGAATAAAACACAAGAAGGTAAATTGAAAAACTGCTGATCTTCAATCCTCCCCTTCAACATCCTAAACCCAAAATGAGGCAGAACCTTCAATTAAAGCCTGAGCTGACCATTAAATTTTAAACTAAGCTTTTCCATCAGTTCAGAATATGAAAATAGAGTAAGACTGATGTGTCGAAAATTTTGCTTAGGCTGCAGTGCACTCATATTTTAGCCGTGAGATACCAATCTTTATTTCAACACTCTGAATGGACAATTGGATGGGAATTTTCTGACTGGACAGTCCCAAGATTTCTTCAGTTTCCATTCCCTGCATGGAATCTTTCATTATTAAAGCCAAGCACATCTGTTCATCAGAAGAGCCCCCCCAAAATTAAGGATTTGTAACCAGAGGCAAGTCCCCACTGCCCTCAAAATGGAAATATGCACTTAATTCTAGAATAAGATTTTGGACAAGAAGTAACAGCATCAGCAGAGCCACTCAGGGCAACTCTGTAAATGAATTTAATGAATTTAATGAACTCCAAGAGCTGTGGCCCAGGAGCAGCACGACACGGCCCTGCCTGTGTCAGGTCAGGCACACAATGAGCCCTGCCTGCTCTCCTGCCTGAGCAAACTCTGATTCCACCTTTAAACCACAACCCTGGCAGTGGGAACAATGAGAAAGGTGAAAAGGCAAATATTTTACACAAAAACTGTCTGCAAAGACAATTTGGAGATAATGCTGCGGGCTCGGGAACACCTTCAGGGCCCAAAAGGATCCGTGGAAATCGTGGAAATGGCTGCAGTGACCTCGGGAACTCTGCACTCCAAAGGGAGGGGCTGTGAGGGACAAAGCTGGTGAGATTTGGGCACATTTTATCTGCAGAAAAACACAAAGCCCTGACCAAAAGGCTCACTCAACCCAAGCTTTTCGCAGGTTTTTATCACTCCAAGATTCCAAAGGCTGAGAAATGGAAATTCCTCACAGCCACAGAAGGGATGCAGGGCAGGGAAGAGCCAAGATTTACAAGCAAGAGGAACCCAAATCTTTGTATAATCTGCCTTGAAACCAATCAGGACTTTCCCCATTTTATCAACAGAGCCACGATTCCAAAATACTCACATAGACCTTCAACCATTTCCCTGTTTGCATTTATTTTTAGGAAAAATATTGTCCAAAATATTTTTATTTTTAATATTTTTAAGGAAAGCGGAAAGAATATTTAAAGAAACTCCTGGTGCAAGTTATTTTCTGACTTACAGGTTCTTTCAGTCCAAATGGGCAAATTCTTGGAGCTACCACTGGAATTTCCAGGCTCCTCTCCTCACAGGCTGTGGTGAAAGTCTTGAACACTGTGGAGGAGGTCTCTTGAGAGCCACAAAAGGAAGAATCGGAAGAAAATTCACGGCAGTGTTTGTATTTCTCAAAGGCTAATGGAATTTTTTCCTCTAGGATTAAAAAAAAAAAGACAGGAAAAAAAATACAGCAAAGCTGGAGAATTATTTTTGGAATTTTTGTATCTTTATCACATTTCAACAGAAGCAGAAAAAAAGTTTAAGGGGAAAAGGCACCTGCAGAAGAAACTCCTGAGAAACTATTACCCACAAAAGACCAAACTGATAACCCAGGAGTTCCACCTCAGACAAAATTTTGCCAACTGAGAGATTCCACTGTGTTACACCAAATTAATGAAGCACAAAGCAAATGTTAATTCATTGCTCTTCAGCACTCCAGTTCAACAAACATTTATCACATTATTTAACTTATCAACACTCAAACCATACTGAGTGCTTATTCAATTGCCTTCAAAAATCCACAGGTATCAGTTCAAATTTAAATGACTCGATTTCTGATTTATGAAGGCTGCCAATATCCTCCAGAGACCTTTCAGGCAGTGACTTTTCCAGCTGTGTCCCTGTAAATCCTCCTTTAATTCTGTGTCTTTTGGACAATGAGAGGAACAACAGCATTTCTTGTGGTTTACTCACTGCAAGCCTGACATTTCTCCACGGTGTCCATGGAGCTTCCATGATTCACCTTGATGATTTTTACACCAAAAAAAATTAAAAACCTGGCAGAAAGGTCTGGCTGGCACAGAGAGGAGAAATAATTCTCTGTGAATCCTTTTTTTTTCCCCTCTCCCTGCATTACCTGAGCCCAGGGGGGTGCTGACACTGGTGGGAGCGTGGCTCAGCCGAGGTGTTTTACACTCCACACCCCTCTGGAAGTTCTGCTCACAGGGGATGCTGGACAAATCCTGAATATCTGCCACTGATCTGAATTATTGAGAGATGTTCTGACAGTTAGAATAGCCACTTCCTGCACCTGTGAATCACCAGATCCTGCTATTTTCAGCCTCTTGAAATTTTAATCTCGTGCAGTCTTTATCTAGTTCACTGCAAGGGAGGGAGATGTTCCCTTTGAAACTTCCCACAGGAATCTTGGGAGGCCCAAAATCAGCATCCTCAAATGTTGCAGAGGCAGAAAAGGTTAATTATTTGCTTCCCCTTCCTTTCCAGAACTTCTTAAATAATCCTCCTATAAAACCAGCTCAGGAAGCTGCTTTCACACAGGGCAGGGACCAAAAGGTAGAAAAAATCCCCCAAAGCCAAGGGAAAACCTCAAGGGTTAAGAAAAAATTAATGAGCCATTAATTAAGACTAAATGTAGGTCCTGGGAGCATTTAACAGAATGACTCTGATAAACTGAGACTGCTGAAGATCTGCACAGGCACTGACACGCCCTCAAGTGAAAAAAATGAAATCCAAATTGATCAAATTTGGGGGAGACACACCCTGAATTAAATCCTCCTCAAAGGCCATGAAAAGAACAGACACCTCCTGCAAATCACTAATTTTATGCAAATCTCCATTAGCTGTAAAAATAAATTAACTTCATTAGTTGAGTCACAAACATATCCTGCTAATTTATTTTTTTCCCTCCTGAAAAATCACAGGACTATTTCTGTAATAAAATTTATTTGGCTCCACACGAACGATTTGCTCTTTAAAGTGATTTAATATCCCCTGTGCCATATGGAGAGAAGCAAACGAGGAATCCTCACACTTTAATGGGAAAAAGCACACCCAGATTAACACCAAGTTAATTACTTCTGAATATGAAAATATTTCCAACTCAGGACAACTCTTTTACACCAATCTCACAACTTTTCACTGGAAAACACTCTCTAAATACTCTGGGGGAGTTTTCTCTTGGTCTGTCCCATCCCCCTGCCTTGCACAAACATTAAATTTTGTAGTTAATGACCAATTTGCTGACGTTTTGCTATAAAATGTGGCTCTTACACATCTTTTTCTGGGCTTTCTTCCTGTGGCTCCCACAGCGTGGCTTCTCGTGCTGCATCCACACTGAAATGAGGGAGGAAAGGTCACATTCACCCTCAGAAAATTATGGAAATAGAAGGATTTGGTTTTCTTTCTCTCAGGAAGTTTAAGCACTACCTTCTCTCTCAGGTAGACCTGCAGCTCATTAACACTTTTTGCTTAAAACCTCAGCACGTGGTAGGAGAAAAATGTCATTTTTAACAGATTAAGGAGTTGTGAAAACTTCTAATTGACATTTGCAGCTTCAGAACAAAACAGAAATTAAATAAATCCAAATCTAGGAATGCACACCACTCCAGTGTTTCATCACCCTTTGATCTGCCTCAGGCTGTGCCAAGGTCAAAGAGGATTTAGGCAGATGCTCAGAGAGCAACATCTCCTCTGTCCTGCTGCCAAAAGTTCCTAAGCCAAGGGAGCAACAAAAACCACTCCTTTTTTATCCTAAAGCCAAGTGATTTCCACTGCTGGTGCCTCCCTTTGGCCCAGGGAACTCAGCTCCTGTGTGGGGAGGAGGCAGCCCAGCCCTGGCAGCCACAGCGCTCCCACCAAATATGCAATTGGTAAAATATGAAATACTATAAAATATAAAATACTTTAAAATATAAAATACTTTAAAATATAAAATACTATAAAATACAAAATAATATAAAATATATAAAATTTACAGGACAAAAATCCCCTGGTTTTCAGAGGAGAAAGCCAAATCTCCAGGATTTCAGAGACTGCCAGATCTGATGTTACCCCCCAGGCAGGAGCCAGTGAACATTCCTGCCCTGGGCTGATCCCCTGGGATTGGAAAAGGCAGGAGGATCTTCATGGCTCTGGAGCTCCACAACCAAAGCACAACAAAATTAAAGCAGATGACTGAAGGCTTAATTTGAATTATCTTTGCTCTGGTTCAGGCTGCGGTTTATCAGTGGAAAAGGAATTGTGATTTATACACAGCTTTTTTTTTTTCTTTATTTTAGCACCCTCATTAAGGCAAAAAAAACCCCACCAAACTCTGCAAAAGACAAAAACCCCTTGAGACCTGTGGAAATCCCTTTTTGTGTTTTCCTAGCAAGGAGCTGAGTTATGTAGATAATCATTAAAAACCACCACTGGCATCTTATTTGAATATTAGATATATAAGCAGAATTAATGAAGAGAGCACACTTTAAAAGCTAATTTATGCCTGGAGGAAGAGGGAAAATGAGTTTCTCTACCTGGCTCCAGGCATTTGGCTCAGCTGATTCACTCCCAGCTTGTTACTGCCACATCTCTGTGGTGTTGTGCTGCAGAATTGTATTTTTCCTCCTGAATACAAATAACAAATGTTCCCTGTTATTGGCTTTTGCAAGTACAAAAGAAAACAACCCAACTCATTGAACAGGAAATTGTGACTTTATTACATTTTTTAAATTTTTTTTTCCTGTCTGAGTTCTTGTGACCTTTGTTGTTATCGAGAGACAAATGTGTTTTAAAGCAGCATTTTCATAAACATGGCACAGCTGCCAGACAGGCACTGAAGCACTGGGGAATATCACAACATTTACAAATTTGAGCTAAAAGAGACAACAGAGTGAGGAAACAATGATTCTTCCATTATTCTGCACACGCACTCTGTCAGCTCTCACTGGTTTTTTTTAAGCCCAAGATCCTCCCAGCAATGAGAATATTAATGTGTAAATACAACTCTAATTCAGTTTCCAGCACCACAGCAAGTTGCATAAAAAGATTAAGCTTAGCCCCAGGGTGAAAATAAAAAGGTTTCAAACAAGTTTTTGTTTTGGCTTTTTAACTGACACACAGCAAAGTTCATAAACAACAATCTGAAATTCTTTCAGGCACTGCAATGCCCCAACCAAAATTCTCAGTGTCCTGAACTCTCCCTGAAATAATGAGAAAAAAGAGATCAATTGGGGCTGGAGAATGAAGGTCCAGCCTTGTGACAGGAGAGCTGCTGCTGCTGCTGGCAAAAATATCACTGCAACAACTCTGTATCCCTGGCTCAGAAGTGCTTCAAGAAAAAGGACTTTTACCTGGAGCCTGAATTCCTGATGCTGCATCAGGAGGTAATTTCTGTAAAAATCCTGCACAAACATCTTCTGCTTTGCCCTCAAAGTTTGAGGTCTGAAAAGGGGGAAAAAAAGGAATTAATTCAATTTTTGACAGAGCTGCTGCAAAGGGCAGGACAACCCTCCCAGGATGATGTTCCCAATAATGAGAGTGGAGAGAGAAACTTTTCAGGAGCTCCTCAGCAAACAGCCCAGATTGGATTTAACAGTAAAATAGAGAAGTTTTGCCTCTTCCAGAAATTAATGAAGATTAATTTGCTTACTCTTAGCTAAGTCTTTATTTGCAGGTACTATTTCAAAAGAAATGAGTAATAATGAAAAAAAAATCTCCCATTTTCCACAGCTCTCTTCGAATCAAATGGGAGCACAATAAACCACATGTTGTGTAATTTATGTCCCAAAAATGTTATTTTTACCTCTGGTTCTGACCTTCCCTCAAGAGCAGGAGGAAGGAAATAATCACGAGTGAAGAATTCTTCATTCTCATCAGGAGGTGAATTAAGGGAACAATGTAATTCCCTTGAATGTCCCTGTGAAAGACATCATCACCTGAGATGATCCCACTCTACATTAATAAAAAATACAGATTTCAGCCAATAAAAAACACTGAACTTCTGAAATTCTATGTGATTTGTTCACTGACTTTCAACCCACCTCCTAACCCTTGCATTATTTTGGTGGTTTATAAAACAAAATAACAAAAAAATATAAATAAAAAGGGGGAAGGAAGAGGGGAATTGTTACTCAGATCAGCTCAGGATGCAACACCAGGCTAAACTTTTCCACAGAAAAGCAGCTGCCTCTAAATTCCCTGGATTTCTGTACATACTCTAGAGAGACTCTCAGCTTGCTGAGGAAGGACTGAACTCTTAGGAATGGCAATTCCAGACTCTGCCTCCTCATCTGGTGCTGGGGACTGGCAGCTCCTCCCTAGGATGTCAGAATGGAACAAAATTATTAAGCAAAAAATGTATTAAAAAAAAAAAAAAGATGCTAAGTGAGTGATCTGAGGCACTGCTGGAATATCAATGAGAGCAGCCAGTGACACTAATTGTCTGCCAGGAACACAGAGGAATAATGACATTTTAATGCTCACCTCATTAATTAATCTAAGCAGGGGAACCTTGCCCTGTTCCATTGTCCAGAACTTTTTCAAAAGCTTTACCCACTGAGCTGCTCCAGAAAAAGCAGCTGTGTGGTGAGACTGGAAGAAATGAAAGTGTGAAAGCACACTCAAGGGTCTGAAAGCTTTGGGTTTCTCATGCTGGTGACAATAATCAGTGATGATGAAGGGCTCCAAGCTCATTCCCTCCACCTATTAACACCTAACACTCATCTCTATTTATGCCCATCAAGGAGTTGCTGTGAGGGCAAAACTCTGGAAGACAAAATGCACAATTCTTGTAAAAAAAAAAATCCCAGAAGCTGAGATCTGACTGGAAATGGGAGGAGACAAAAAAAAGAGAAGAGAGCATTTTATTTCTCACCTGTGGCACTGCTGAGTGCAGGCTCCAGGTCACTGTCCCCACAGTCAGTTGTGTCCTCACTGCCCAGCTCCCAGGGCTCAGCATCCTCACCTGGCTGCCACCCACCCCTCTGCTGCTCCTGCCTCTTTGGGACCTGCTGGGGGGTTTCCTGGACACTTTCTGCTTCACTCTCAGACGTGCATTCCCTGGCAGGGTGTGGAGAGCTGAGGCCCAGCCGTCCTGAGGCTGCTCTTCTGGCCATTTGCTTCACTTCAGCTACACAAAAAAGAACAAAATTGTCACTTCACACCATGGAACCTGGACCTTCCAAGCATCCCCTGTGTTTCATCGTGCCTGCAAGGCTTGGGAATGTTCAGGTTAGGGCAGCCTTTGTCATGACAAGAGCTGAACATTTCCTTCCATTTTAAATAAAGCTTCAAACCTGCACAAATTGACATGGACAGCTCTCTGCAGGAACAGGTTTTTTGTTAGTTTGGTTCTCTGTTATCCATGCCTGTGCTGCCATCCACTGGGCACTGCCATCCCTGCCTTTCCTGAATCCACAAACTGTCCAAAACCAGGCTGAAAATCCCTTCAGCTCCACAAACCAAACCACCTCAACGTGCCTGGGATTATTTTATGCCCAGAATGTGCAAGACACGGGATCCCACTCACTTGGATTCCACCCAAGAACAACCTCACAGAGCTTCAGTAATTAAAACACAGAGGCCTTTCTTTGTGTGCTGAGTTTAATGCACTGCACTGCAGCAAGATTTCTGATATTAATGCTGAGTTAACACTGATTTAACACTGGGTTAACACTGATTTAACACTGATTTAACACTGATTTACTCACTCCTCCATCCCGACTGCATCATCCTCCTCTTCTCGCTGCTTTTTTTGCTGCAGAACTCAGCCCTTGGTTTTGAATGGCACCTGCAAAAAATGATTATGAAATGCACAAACTCCTTTAAGAGCACCAGCATGTTGTGTCAAGTATTCCCCAGCCAGGAAAAGGCTCCAAGTTGTTTTTAACAATAATTAGAGCACGTGTGCTCTCAGCCTTTTAACAACCCGGCAGAACCAGCAGATTGAGCTGCCAGAAGCTTGGAAAAGCACAGACAATTATTTAGGTCTATTCTAGATTAACCAGACAAGCTGTACATCCAACTCTGCAGCTCAGAGCTGCCTTCAGATGCTGCAGCTCCAAAAACACACCATGGATGGTGTGGGGGGTGCTTTATTGAGGGGATCACAATTTCAGACCTGGACAATGATGACTCTCCCACCAGAGTTCACCCCCTGACCTTCACTGACCATGTCAGCACCTGGAATATTTCTGTTCTAACCTTTACCAACAGGTTCTTTTTGATCCAAATGGATCATGGACTAATTTTAAAACTGCAACAGTTTTCCTGATTTGACCCAACACTGAAAGAAGTGTCTGAGCCCCTCTTTCCAACATGAATCTGCACCAGTTTTGCCAGGTAATTTCAATGTGTGCTTTCCATTCATGCTTAAAACCACAAAGAGATGACATTAAAACTATTTCTACTGGGAATTGAAGGAGGCTGTGCCCAGAAAGGTGAACCACCTCTATTATTATCTTCCCAGATTTCTATCCTTAGGCACTGGCACAGTTTTGGAGCACTGACCTCCATCCCAGAGGCACGTGGGATCTTTTCTGACACCATTCTTTCACACAAAGTGCCCTGTCACAGCAGCTCTGCAGCTGACAGTGACTCACAGCAGGCTCCTCTCTGTACAGATGGCTTTTGCCTTACTGAGAAACATTTAATGCCAGCCTTGATCCTGATGTGCCTCCCTCTGACAGTGTCTCTCTTTCCAGATCAATCTGTCAGAATTAACTCTTCTATGAATAAGATCAAAACTCACCACTTCTCCTCTTCCCTTCTTGCTGCAGGATGTGAATCAGCTCCTCTCTGACACTGCAAGTTGAACTTTTTTTGGCATCTTGCAGACACGTGTGGGAGGAAATGCTGAAATGAGTCCAACAAGCCATGATTCAGCACACACTGGGCACTCTGCTAATTACTGCCTGAGAACAGGACAGCTCTGACAAACTTTATTCCCTCAGTTATATTTTAGCTGCTCTGCTCTGGAGAAAGGATTACAGCTCCAGGCCTCAGCCTGACAAAAACTCTGCCCTGGATTTACAGCAGGTTTCAGGTGCAGGCAGGCAATCAAAACATGCAGCTTCCAGGGGGATGAGTGGACCTGAATGACTCAAGATTATCCCTACAGGAGAGATGTATTTGAATTTCTCTCTTTCTCTTTGGTCCATGTGTTTAATAATGGAAGTGATCCAGAAGCCCTTCTAATAACAGCTTAGGTCTGGACACAAACAAAAATATTTCTCCACTGGCCTTTTCCCTGAGAGTCCCATCTCCATTTTAGTGCAGGATTTGGATTTTAACCCCACCCTGAGCCACTGGATCAGTATTGTGCTGGGGGGACTGGAGAGAAAGAGGAAACAACACAACTGCACTGCTGAGCTGTTCTCATTCCTGTCCATAATGCACATGGATGCATTTTAAAGGACAGATTCATCCCTCCTCTTGGCCACCACCCATCCCTGCATCTCTCTGCCTGCTGAGGAACACAGAAATGAGAACCAGGCCCCCTGCTCAACACTTTACCTCCTGGTTTAGGCTCACTTCACCATCCAGGCCCGGATCACGATGGTTCGTTGCAATTTTGCTCTTCCACTTCTCATTTTGAATTGCCTCCCTTTCCTTGGCTGTCCTGGGAACAGCCTGGGAGTTGTCTCTGCCTGGTGCCTGACACGGTATTGTGGGTGGAATGTAGTCCCTGGATGGTGGACCTACAGCCTTGTGTAAAAAAATATCAGCTCCAGAAAAAGTGTTGTTGGTATTTTGGGAAGCAGCATCAGACCCACCCCAGTGTCTTCCTTCAGAACCTTCCCTAGGATGGAGATTCATCCTGATTTCCTGGAGCAGCTTCTTCTGTTTCCCCACGGCCTTCAACCTGTCCAGTTTCTCCTCTGTCCTGCTGAGGGAATCTCCAGCCTGCTGCAGCATGCTCTGCATGATCTTCAGGTTCAGGGCACATTTGCTGATGAGCAGCTCGCTCTGGGAAGGGCTGCTCAGCCTCCTGCCAGCATCTCCTCTCACCTGGTGCAGGGCAGGGGCTTCTCTCACTCTTTCCTCTCCTTCCTCCTCCTCTTCCTCCTCCTCCTCCTCCTCTCCAGTGAACCCTGTGGTGGACCTCGAGGATTCCTCCTCATCCTCATCCTCCCACTGGCTCTGCTCTCCGTCCTTTTGCTCCTCTAGAGCTTGGCCTGACTCAGATCCTCCTTCCAGGAAGTCTTGGGGGCCTTCAGGACAACTGGCCAGGATTTCATTCCTCTCAAAGCTGCACAGGCTCCCATCCACATCACTCTCACTGGAGGGGGAAGCTCCTGTCTGCAGCTCAGGGGAGACATCCAGACTTCTGTCCTGGGCAGGCTCTGCACTGCCTGATGCCACCTGCACCACCAAAGAACTGCTCTCCTTGGGGGAAACAGAGGCGTTGGGGGCAGAAAAGCCACCTGAAAAAAATCAGTTTGGAACATTAAATCATTTCTCCAGCAATGCCACAGCCATGCTGCTTTTGCATGTTGAGGAGTTAATTTTAGAAATACAGAAATTTCCCCCAGCAGTGTTTGAAAACCTCTGCTGAAAACTGTCTGAACAAAACAGATTCAGAGTCTTGAGTCCACATTAACGATTATAGCTAAATGCTATAATTTAATAATAATATTTTTATTTTAATACAATTTTTCAATTTAATTTTAATAATAGTAGCTAAATATGGTAGCTAAAATCCAAAGCCAACTGCTTCCTATTTTCAACCTACATCAGAAAATCTGGGAGTGCTCCCATTTTACTGATTTACATTTTAGTGGTTTATGTCAGACTGCTGTGGACTGAGGAACACATGAAGGACACGGTGACATCCTGCTCTAAGAAACTCACCAGCCTTGCTTATCTCTTTTTCCTGGAATTCCACTGTTGTTCTCTTCTGGAAGCTGAAAGCTGATGCCCAGCAGATGTTCACATCTGCAAGAACAGCAGATCTCTGTGCTTTGAGTATCCCACCAGTGTGGCCACCTTCAGACTTAACCAAATCCTGCAAAACAAAACAAAACAAAACAAAAAAGGAATAAAATACAATTTTATTTGACAGTTCTGTGTCTCTGCCTGCTCTCCTGAGGGGGCTCAGCTCCATGAGCACAACACTGAGTGCTGCATCACTTCCTCTGGATTTCAGCAGAACAGCTCAGATCTGAATGGACACAGCACATCCATCCAAGATTAGAATATCTGAAATCACCTTTAAGTCGTTTTTCAGGATATATTGAATATCCTGAAGTTTCATGGAGCGGTTCCTCTGCTTGGGCTCCAGCCCTGACTTGACAACATCATAATAGAGCAGGGGCAGCCTGACATCTGCCTCCAGCTGCTCCCCTGAGAGGATGAGCTGCTGAACAGCTGAGTCTTCCACACCTTTCCAGGGAGGGCTCTCTGCAAGACACAAGCACAGAGTTCATGTCACCAGGTGTATGTTAATGTTAATGGAAATTTTAAAAAAATAAATTAAAAATCACATTATTTCCTGTTCATTCCCTAATTTACAACTAAAATCAAGCCTTGGCATCTCCTCCCTGTCTTATTCCAACACTGGATGTTTTCAAGGCAGATGACAGAAATATTTAGAGGAGAGTGACACTGCAAACAACCCTGCTCTGGATTCTTCACTGGGATTAATTTTTGGAGTAATTGTTTATCCCATTTCACTGCCAGAACAGTCAAAGTGAATACAGAACAGACATCATCTGTAACAACAGCAATAATACATTATAATAATAATAGAGTAACAGTAACTTATCTCTGAGTTATCACAGAGATCAAAAACATGAAAGCTGCACAAGCTTGTTTTTATCAGTGAAAAGACTTAACTGAATGTTTTGCTGTGCTGGGAGGAAGAAGAAAAATAATCAGCAGAAAACCACTGCATCTCTCCCATATCCATCATTAATTTCATCCTTTAGCCACACAATTTTAAGTTTTCTGATCACATTTTACAGGAGTTCTCAATAATCTTTGTTATTGTTGTCAATATTTGGAAGTTTTTTTGCCTGGTTTATTTTTTAAATTCACCCATCCCAGCTCAAAGCTGTGCATTCACCTGTCAAGGCCTCCTGCAGCACTGCACAGAAGCTGTAAACATCTGATTTAATTGTCCCAGGTTTCTCCAGGACTATTTCAGGGGAGCACCAGCGGAACAGCTGGACTGGGACAGGAATTCGGGTCAGGTCACTGTGCTCCCCACTGTCCTTGCTGCAAAAAGGGAAAAAAATGTAAATCAGGACATACAACACATTCAACTACAAGGTTTATATTCAGAAATTAAACACCTGAGTGTGCTACAGCTTTTAGTTTAATATATAAAAGGTTCAGGGCATGTCTGCAAATAGAAATGTGCAGCAAAATGTTTTTTGGCAAAGATTTTCTGGGGAAAGCAACACCTCCTTTAACTACTTTACAATAAAAAGAACTAAAAAAAAAAAAAAAAAAGCTGAACTTTTCCCAACAGGAGCTTTACAAACAACCCTTTATCTCTGGAAAAAACACAGGAAAAAAAAAAATATTCTACAGTCTAGGGGATAATTTCAGTAACAATTTACTGAGATAAGAAGAAATACGCCTTGTCTCACTAGTGGCACTTAATTGCCACCAGACTAACGAGGTGTTGGGTGTTCAGAGCAGCCCTGAGGGAGTTTGTCACCTCTCTATCATGTACTCCAGGTTGCAGAGCTTGGCCTCCCCCGAGGACACGATCTGGATGGAGTGGGAGGAGAGGGAGCGGTGGATGAAGCCCCGGGAGTGCAGGAAACGCAGAGCGTCGATGACCTGCAGCAGAATGTGCAGGATGGTCTCTGTCTGCAGCACCGGGAACTCTGCACGCTGGGGAAAAACAAAACAAACAAAAAAAACCACCCCAAAAGCATCAAATTTGTATGGCAGGTCTTTGAAATTTCATGTGAAAGTTGTTCTTATTTATTATGTTATTATTTGCTGAGGAAGGCAGCAAACCTTACTGTAGATTTATATCACCATGACTGTGGTTACAATTTATCCTTATTTCATAGCTAACTTACCTAACTTTACTCTACTACACTTCCATGTAGCCTTTTCTATAAAGGCTATATAGAAAAATCTGTAATATCAGAATCCCAGCTCTTGTTTAAGAGAAACTGATATCATAAATTTATTGGAGGAAAAAGAGGAAATGCCCTTTTTTTCTTCTCAACAGAGAACAAAATTTGGTCCTCCAAATCAAATAACAGCACCTTAAAAAGAAAATAAAAATATCAAATGACAACAATAAAACATGAATAAACTGACTTAAGAAATAAGAAAAAGAACCAAAAATTCAGACACAGATGGAGGATTTTGCCCTCCTGAGGAAGGACGTTAGAGGTAGTCACTAAACTTCTGATTAATTATTATTATTTAAAATTCAAGCCTTGCAGTTACCCTTTCATGGAGGATGCTGTAGAGAGAGCCAAAGTGAACCCTCTCATAGACCAAACGAGTTTTCTCCAGGTCACTGGACAGACAGACAGACATCAACTGCAGCAGGTGAGGGTGGCGCAGTTTGCTGCAGAGGCAGAAGGGGAAAAAAAAAAAAGCAAATTTGCAAGGCAAATCTGAGATGAAAAAAAGGAAAGTCCTGCCCTGCTCAGTGTTTTTATCAATATGACATGAATGTTAGGTTTTCACTGGATATATTTCAGTGTATTTTTTTTGTTGAAATACTCTATTTTAAATACTCCTCCCGAGGTAAATCCCACTCCTCCCGAGGTAAATCCCATTCCTCCCCAGGTAAATCCCACTCCTCCCCAGGTAAATCCCATTCCTCCCCAGGTAAATCCCACTCCTCCCCAGGTAAATCCCACTCCTCCCCAGGTAAATCCCATTCCTCCCCAGGTAAATCCCACTCCTCCCCAGGTAAATCCCACTCCTCCCCAGGTAAATCCCATTCCTCCCCAGGTAAATCCCACTCCTCCCCAGGTAAATCCCACTCCTCCCCAGGTAAATCCCATTCCTCCCCAGGTAAATCCCACTCCTCCCCAGGTAA
>JBBMKD010000063.1:2875217-2899119 GCA_037834095.1 Argya squamiceps | reverse complement strand
GGCCCCCGCCCTGCGCGCCCGCCTCGCCGCCGCCGGCTTCCAGACGGCGCAGGAGCTGCTGGACACCGGCCCCTGCGGCCTGAGCAAAGGTACCGGCGGCTTTTGGGCCCCGCGGGGCCTCCCCGGGATCTTCCGGGCCTTCCCCGTGCCGGCCTCCCTTCTCAGTGAGGCCTACGGGAAATGGGCAGAGTGAATAGTTTTTAAAGAAGACGATTCTGGTAAAAGATCGGCTGACGCTGATGGATGTAAATGAGATGCAGGAAAACGAAAGCATTCTGTTAGGCTCATCCCTTCTCTTCCCCCAGCTTCCTTCTTCTTTTTACTATGTGATTTAAACAAAATAAGCCTGTTTGAAGTTAGAAAATGGCCTTTTTCAAGGAGTTGGTAGTGATTCCTCCCTGTGAGGGTGGGGAGGCCCTGGCACAGGGTGTCCAGGGAAGCTGTGGCTGCTCCTGCATCCCTGGAAGTGTCCAAGGGCAAGTTGGATGAAGCTTTGAGCTACCTGGGATAGTAGAAAGTGTTCCTGCCCATGGCAGGGGTGGAACGGGGTGATTTTTACAGCCTCTTCCAACCCAAACCAGTCTGGGATTTTAATTATCAATAGTTTCATTACCTATGACAATAAAAGTTTGAAAATCACATCATTAGTGCCAGGGCTGTGTGCATGTTGTCCTGAGAGGGTGAATATACATTATTTTGTGTCATGCTGCAGAATCAGTCACTGCTTATAAAATAAAGGTGATGTTTTGTGGTTTTGGCTTCTCTAGAAATTGGAATCTCCAGGGAAGAGGCTCTGGAAGCACTGCAGGTGGTGAGGCAGGAATGTCACGGGGATGCAGCGAGGACAGCCGGGGGATCAGGTGCCACCAGGAAATGCACAGCCCTGGAGCTTCTGGAAGAAGAGCAAAGCCAGGGCTTCATCATCACCTTCTGCTCAGCACTGGACAACATCCTGGGAGGTGGAGTGCAGCTGACAAAAATCACCGAGATCTGTGGAGCCCCTGGTGTTGGCAAAACACAGCTCTGGTATTTCATTGTCCTGTGACTCGTGTGCAGACAAGAATCACTTCTTGTTTAACTCAGCTTTTTCTCCTTGTCGTGACTGCAACCTCTGATTCTTCTGCAGCATTAGAAATATAATCATGGTTGTATTGTTGTCCCGTGTATTCCTCAGCAGGAATATCACTCCAGGAGTAAGCTGGGACAGCTGTGGGATGTAAATACTGATCTGTATTTCTGTTTCCCATGGCAGCATGCAGCTGGCAGTGGATGTCCAGATCCCAGAGTGCTTTGGAGGCGTTGCTGGAGAAGCTGTGTTCATTGACACTGAGGGAAGTTTTATGGTGGACAGGGTGGTGGACATTGCAGCTGCCTGTGTGCAGCACTGCCACCTTATTGCTGAGGCTCAGCAAGAAGAGGGTACGTTGCTAAGTCATTTCTTTCTGGAGGAGGCAAGGGTGGAGTGAAACAAGTGTCTCATAGGCTGCAGTGTTACTTTTGGACTGTTTGCTGACAGCTTTTTATTTCCACCTCTGTGTGGCAAACCCTGAACTACATCTGTGTCTGGAGCAGGCTGAGCTGGGCTCCTTCAAAAATAATGATTTTTCTATGTGGTGATTTTATGAACATTTTGATCTTGGGGGTTTTAGGTGGCATGTGGGGTTTTAGTGTTTGTCCTTCCTCCTTTCCTCTTTTCTTTCCTTCCTTCCAAATTTTTAGCACCTTAATGATCATATTTGCAGCACCTTATTGATCATATTTGCAGCACCTTATTGATCATATTTGCACCTGTTGTGCAAAACTGAGGGGTTTGTTTCAAAACACAGGAACAAGTTGGGAAAGAAAAGAGGAACAGCAGAATTTTATGAGGCATTGTTGCTGCTGAAGGCCCACAGAGTAAAACTATATCCAGCTTTATGGAATTCAGCTCCTCCATAAAATCAGTATAGCCAGGCTACTTTTGCTAAGAGTTTTATTCTCTAAGTCATCAGTCTCTTGGGGATAAGGACACAACTTCTGTGTTACTCATGGAGAATTTATGCACCAAACTTCTGTTTGATCTGAGGTAAAAAGACACTGTATTAAATGAGTTACTGCCTGTATATTAAACAAGGGATGATTAATAGTCCCTGATGTCCTCTGGTGGTGTTCTGGCTTGAAAATGATTTACTGGAGAAGTTCTTGCTTCAGAAATAAATTTTTCATTGTTGGAGGCCTCCCTTGGAGGCTCCGGTGTGTCTGTGTGCAAATGCTGGGATAGCATCTGCTCACCACCTTCCTGACTTTCCAACCAGATGGAAAACATGTTTCCACACTCCTTACCTTGCCTGTTCTGTCTCTGGGGGCTTTGCTGTTGCTATGAGTGGAGGGCAGGCTTTGGTGGGATGATGAAAGTAACAATATGCTCGTACAGACTTGTGACTCATTTACTCATCTGTTTGTTTTGTGCCCAGATCTCAGGAAAGCTTTGGAGACTTTCTCTCTGGAAAATATCCTCTCTCACATCTATTACTTCCGTTGTCGTGACTACACAGAGCTGCTGGCCCAGGTCTACCTCCTGCCAGAATTCCTGGCAGAGCATTCCAAGGTAAGGGTTGTTTCAGGCTTGTCAGGGGGTGTCACTCATCCTCACACTGAAGATTTTTTGTCTGCTGTAGTAACAGGAGTAAACACCTTGGTACCTCGTCAGCTTGGCACTGAAATATTGGCTGATAGCAGAGTACAAATGTAAAGCCTTCTGCTTGTTTGCCTTTTTCCTTCCCATCCCAATTACTCTCAGGAGTAATTTGCTTTTGCCATCCTCCCGAATTTCCACTCTGAGCTGAGGACACTGGGTCTGTGCTGCCACATGTTCCATTTCTGTGAGCACTGAGCTGTGAATCAGCACAGAGCTGCTCCACACAAGAGCCTCAGAGCCAGGGGGTGTGTGGTGACCATGAGGGTGGCATCAGAAAGGCTTGGTGCCACTTTTTTTTTGCCCTAAAAGATCACTGAGGAGCAGAAATATCCTGCACCATCCAAGTGACTCCTCTTTTCAGTGCATATTCTGTTGCTACAAGCAACCAAAGCCTGCAGCTTGACTCTTGGGTGGACTGCAGCCAGAAAGTTTCTTAGTACCTAATGTCTTAGAGAAATGCTATTGTAAGGCAGATTTTCACCACCTCCCCTCCAGATTTCTGGGTTCTGCACTGCAGATCACTCCCTGTCAGGATCTGGGAAATATGACTGTGCCTCCTTCTACCAGAGCACAAATCGGTGTTGGGTTAGAATGTCTTTTGCATATATTCCAAATTTTTTTTCATTTATGGGAGCTGGTGTGTTCTTGAAAACACAGATGGGAGCCTCACTTTTGCTGGGTGTAGTCTGGTATTCCCCTTTCCCTGCCAGGTACTAACAGTGCCCTGTTGTGTTTGCTCTTGTGGAAAGTACACGGCTTCATTAGCACAGTTCCACTGGGCTGCAGCTCCCTGGAACCATCTGTGCTGATTATCTGGGCTTGGCCTGCAGCCTGAAGAGCTGAAGGTTGCAGGAGAACCACAAGACCCTCTGCTGATTCCTTGGACAGGCTAGAAGTGACTTGACAGATTGCTCATCTCAGTCCATTTCTCATTAAAATTAATCTGGTCCCTCTGGAGCCGAGTCTGGGACCACAGGAAGCCTCCAGGTTGGAGAGAGAAAAAGTTGTAGAGGTTTAGAGATAAGAAGGATGTAGAGTTAGAGATCCAAATGTGCCATTTAAAACATGAATTAGTTTAAGATATTTTTAAAAATACAAGACTGACTGTTAGAAAATATTCTTGTCATAAAAACCCTAATTCTTTAAGGTCTGCTAGACCCAAGCTGGCAAGGACAAGGCAGGTGTTGCTAAGCTCTCTTTACACTTTAAATACTTTAAGTTTTCCTGTCTTATATCTGGGAGAAATTTAACTAAATTGCATCCTACCTGGACATATTTGTGATAGCCAAGTTATATAACCATCTATACATTCCTGTCTGGCATGAGTCATGTTTATGCTGTTAAACTGATTGTTCTTAAAGAAATGATACATGAGGAGGATGTACCAGACTCGTGGAAAAGAATTTGTAGGAAGGAGAGAAAGTGAGAATATGATGAATGTCTTCTTTTAATCCCAACTATTTAATCTTCTTTTGCAAATGAGGGTTGTTGACTTTTTTTCCAGCTGGAGGCCCAGGACCATTTCCCAGTGAGGTCTGTGCAGGCTTCTATGTTCCAGTCATAAGGAGACTTCCCAGTAATGAGTTAAATCAGTAACGCAAAAAAATCCGGATTTTTGTGTTGTTTCCACTACATTATCTTGTGCAGTAATGCAACAACTTGTAGACACCAAGGATTTGAGTAACATCTAAACATGCAGGCACTGTAAGACCATCCATCTCCCTCCTGAATTTCAGACTTGGGTCATCAAAACAGCCACAACAAATGAAGTTAGAATAAATCAAATTCCCAGACTGATGTTTATACAGTGTCTTGAGGGTGATGAGCCAGCAGCTGCAGCGTGCTCTGACTTCAGCTAATGATTGCTACAAAAGAAATAATTCAGTAAAGCAAACATCTTGAGGCAAGATAGATCCTCAGCTCCAGTGCAGTGTGCCTGGAATATCTTTAGGCATCTGTTAAACTCCGTGTTTCCAAGTCACATCACTGATAACAGCTGAGTTATCTCAGCAGTGGCTCCAGAGAGCCTGAATTCTGATTTTGATTTGGATTTAATTGTTGAGGGAGAAGGTGAATTAATTGCTGTTTGTGGAGAGTTGACTGAAGTTCAGTTCTGCTGTTTAATGATTATTTTCTCCACCTTCTCCTCTGCAGGGTTTTCAGTCCAGCTTGGCCAGTCGTGTTCACCCGAGGATGAAATAAAACATTCCAGTGCACTTAAAAACACCTCTTGCTGCTTTTTGTCATTTTTTTACAGGCTGCTAATGGCAGTTTTTTATCTTCTCTCTGGGGTTCAGGTCAGGCTGGTGGTGATTGATGGAATTGCCTTCCCCTTTCGGCACGACTTCGAGGACCTGTCCCTGCGCACGCGGCTGCTCAACGGGCTGGCCCAGCAGCTCATCATCATGGCCAACGAGCACAGGGCAGCTGTGAGTCCAGGCCAGCCTCAAAGCCCAAAACGTGATGCTTTTTTTATTACAAAGAGTTAAGGAAATGTGATTTGCTGTTATCTCTCAATAGCAAAATGAAACTGCAGTAATATGCTCTGCATTCACCCTTGCGAGTTGGTAAATATAGAGGGATCACAAAGGCAAAACAACTAAAAGGTGGGAGATTCCCAGACTTGCCAAAATAAGTAAAATCTGCATCAACAGCATCCTGTGGATCTTAATTAAGTGGTAGCATGGCATTTCTGATGTTGTTTGCCATCATCTCCAGTGGATTTGGTTAGACAAGGAATGCTCCTCTGGTGCCTTTACCTACAAAAATACCTCGGAGCTTTCAGCAGTTCCAACACAACTCTCCACTCTCTGTTTAAAAATAAACGGTGGTTTTAGCGTTCCTAGGGAGGAAAAGCACCTTTATGTGCTGGATTGGCCTTCTCCTCTGGCATCCACGGAAACCCAGAGCCTCCTCCCTGGCCATTGTCACTACGTCACTGGCGGTGTGGAGGCAGCAGACCCGCAGCCAGCAGATGGCACTGGGAAGCTGCAGCTGTTCCAGCAGTTGTTTTGGAAGTTTGACAGCTCAGAGAAGCATTGTTCAGGAATTGGAGCTTCCCCAGCCTTCAAAATGGTGCTTGTGGCTCTAACAGTGTCCAGGTGACTGTGACTTTGTCACCCACAACTCTCTGGTGCAGTTGGCTTTTGTTCCGAGCTGCTAAAAATAAAACTCCTCTTGTGCTTCCTGTGGGAAGGGAGGAGCCCAGCATTCCCAAAGTGTCCTGACATGAGCTGTGGAGCTCCTTCCTGCTGCTCTGGGCACCAGGGAGATGATGTTCCAGGGTCTGCACAGCCTCAGGTTTCTCCTGAGGTTCCCCCCATAACTTGGGGGAAACCTTCTCCCCAGGTTTCCCCCATAACTTGGTACCTGTGACCTTGAACAGCAGCTGCTGTCGTTGGACAATGTTTTTCTTTGGTCAAGGATAAAATACACAAATCATTTCTCCTGAACCAGGGTGCAGGTTAGTACAGAGTTGCTAAATGAACTCTTGTTAAAGGAGCCAGAGCTTCAGGAATGGTTTTGCTTGGATTGGCCCTGTTGTTAGTGGTGTCTGAGTTAGTTCCATGGGCTGTGAGCAGGCTAAACCCAGCCTGCATGCCAGGGATTGCTTGTCAGGCAGCTCTGGATGCTCTAATATGGTAGGAAGTCAGATCCTAAAGCTGGACTTGGGGTGAGGATGCCCAGGGAGGTGAGGAGGCTGTCTGGGGCTGTTCCCATGCACTTGTGATGAGTTATTTCTCTAAAATGTGCAGTATCTGTGCTGGGCTCTCAGCTGTGGGAATGTTTCAGGGTGTGCTCAGTGGAACTCTTTGCTCTCACACACTTTTCTGAACTGCTCCAGCAAGAATCCTCTGAGCATGTCAAACAATGGAACTCTCTAGGGTCTTAGATGGGTACAATTTTTCATTTAATGAACTTTGTCATTAATATTCCTGGCTCTTTTCTGTCTCACCCACCCCCACTTCTACCAGGGATCTAACGTAGACTGTCTGTGAGCCTCCCACGAGTGATTGGGGCTGTGAAAACACTCCCCCACTCTGTCTGTTCACTTCCATTCTGCTTTGTGTTGTACCCACTCGTGCAGTTTCAGACTACAAGGCACAGAAATTCAGTTTATCACCAGGCTAATGCACGTTGTGAGCACCACCACCAAGTTCTTTGACCCCAGGGACTGAGAGTTGGCTCCTCATGGAGGGCCAGTGCAAGTCACCTGCAGCTAAACACAGATCCAAACAGAATTTAGGACAAATGTTGTGGGATAAATTGGTTGTGTGGAGCTTGCCTCCCTTGGGGAGGGAGAAATTGAGATTTCTTTAAAGTCTTGAATGAAAGAAATCTCCCATTCAAACCAAAAATACATTTTGCAGGGTTCTCTTAATTTGTTTTGAAAAGATGAGGCACCTTTACAGTTTTTCCCCATCACAGTTGCCAAGAGTTTTGCCTGAGTAACTGTTTCATCAGTAAAAGCTTTTTTGAAAATTCCCTCTCTTCCCTCTCTCCAGTAACCTGATTTCCAGGAGATTTTCTTATTTCTTTGCTTCTGTTTCCTGTTTCAGGTAGTTCTGACAAACCAGATGACAACAAGGATTGGACAAAGCCAGTCCACACTGGTACCTGCTTTAGGTAAGTGTTTAGCTTTGAGCTGAAAGTTGATACATGAGTTCCTTTCCTTTGGCTTTATGTACAAAGAAAAATCATCCAAAAAAATGTACCTGGGAGCAGTAAACCTCCAGCAGGGATGTGGTGAGGAGAAGGTTAAATCACTCAAAAAAGAACCCAGCTTAATGGTTGCATACCCCAAACTGAGCTGCAATTTCCTAAATTCCCTGAGACCCATTCACTGCCTCTCCCAAACAGTTTAAATTGTTTATTTTCCCATTACCCTTGAACATGTCCCATTAATTATTTGCAAAGGCATTTCATATTTGCTGTATCATTGGAATTCTCTGCAGTTATGATGTAGAGGGAAGTTCTGTGTGGGATCCTCAGGCACAGCTGCCCTGAGCCAGGTTAAAGATTTTTTTTTCCCAGGCTGCTCAATTTTTGCCCTGTAATGAGCAGATACCTCATCCATGCCTTTCTGCTGCAGTCACAGGGGAAAATAAAACTGTTCTGAAGTGGAGATTTCTACAAATTAAGGAAAAGTTCAGCATTTAAATCTTATTTCAGGCTGTAGCTTTGCATTATTTTATGATTCACTTAAAGGGCACGAATCCTTCAGTCTCTGTGAGCTAAGTGATGATTCCCTTGTTCTGGAGATGAGAGAGGAGGGGACAGCACAAAGGCAAAGATGTTTCCAGAGTCTGTACAGGCAGCAAACCATTTGGCAGAGATTTGGGGTAAAATGAACAAACAGAGCCCATCTCCTGCAGGAATGTGAAGAACGTGGAGTTTGAAGCTGTGCAGGCAGACCCAGCTCCCAGGATCTGACCCTTTCTGTCAGTTTTGCCTCTTGCTCTCTGATGGATTATTTTTGGCAGCCTTTCTGGCTACAAACTCAATTAAAGCTAATAGAGTCTGTCTTTTTTCACTGGCCAGCATTGTTTGGGAGCTGTTGTGTTTATTGAGTCATGGGGACAGTAAAGAATGTGAAGACATTCAGGGGAGGTTATAATTCCCAGATATCCTGCCTTGCCTTGTGCATATTTTCTTTCACAAACAATTAATTTGACATGACCTCCTGTGGAGCTGCCTGTGACTTTCCCCAGTGTGTGTGACTGCAGGATTGTTAAACTGAGCAGTGTGAACTCTTCCAAAAATGCAACTTGGTACCAGTGGGGGAAATATTTAACTGGGTGGTTTTGATGCCCTGCTCTGAAGGAATGGTGTTTCAAAAGTCTCATCATAAAGGCTGAAGAACCTCCCACTCCTCCATGGTTTGGGGTAGCCAAAGGAGCTGTTGAGGGAGGGATCAGCAGCAAACCCCCAAGTAAAATCACTCAAATCACTGAATTTCAATTTTAAATTACCAATCAATGGGTTTTTTTCCCCCATTGATTGGTAAGCCTGAGAAACAGCTTTTTCATGAAAGCATTAATCTCTAAACTCTTACTCAGCTCCTGAGCAGAAGGGAAGATCTTAATTATGAGGGGGAAAAAAGGAAAAGAAGAAGGAAGGAAAAAAGCACAGATGCTGCAAGGTATTAAGTCAGGAGCTTTATGAAGGGGACAGCTTTCTTTCCCACTAGTGATAGCTAAGCTGGGTGTTCCTAGACATTTCTACTAAATATATTTAGAAAGGAGGTCAAATATTAATCTACAGACAGTTCAACTCAGAAATATCTCATTTTACAGTAGCATTTTTCACTCATATTCAATGCAGTTGGAAATGTGCTGGTGTGGAATTTGTAGCCATTGTAAAGTATGTTTTGATCTCTGCCTCAGAGCCATTTCTGAGAGCCAAAATCTTTAATCCCAACTCAGATATAGTGGAGCAAGGTCTGGCAAGATGCCCAGAGGGTCTAGGTCTTCATTACAGTGGGATCTTTTTTTTTTTTTTCCCTTCTCTGTGCTCTAATAAATACCAGAGCACAGGGGGCACGAGGGGCTGGGGATGTGGGGAGACCAGGGAGAGGTGGACAGGAAAGAGCAGGTGGACAGAGAGATTTGACTGGTTTAAAATACAATCCATCTTTGGACTGCTGACAGGGATAAACAGAGGAAAAAACACCCAATAAAGATGTCTGTGCATTGACTTGTCAGGTGTGAGCTGAAACAGTGGGACCGAAGCCCTGGAGCAGGATAAAAATCCAAACTTCCTTCTCTCTTGCCACCACACTCCTTGCTTTTGGTTGTGTTATTTTGCATTTTGCTGTCAGAAGCAGAAAACTGCTGGAGGGGCCCTTAATACTTTAATAATCATTGACTTTCTCCCAAAGCTGGTATCCCAAAGGGGCTGATGTTTGCTCATAATTATGCCTGAGAGACAGAATATTGCAGTTCTGAAGTAGGATTTAGACCTCCTCACCAGACTTCTTCAGGAGTAATTAGACAAATCTCCTCTTCAAACTGCCTCTGTTTTCAACACTTGTCTAGTACCTGTCCTTTATTAGGCAGCCATAAAATTATTCTACAAATATGGAAGTATTGCATCAAGGTTTCCATAGAACACACAGAGTGCAGAGGTTATTCCTTGTCTCAGTGTATTTGTTGTGAAATCCTTGCAAGTATGAAAAAGGTGTGATGCATCACTGCAAGAAAAGCATATTTTGTTTTGATCATGGGGGTTTTTTTTGAAGATTAATTTCATTTCAGCTTGCTGATGGTGGTAGTGTAAGAGATAATGATCTGTCACTTTGTGTTCCTCAGGGGAAAGCTGGGGACACGCTGCCACCGTCCGTTTAATCTTCCACTGGGACAACAGTCAGAGGTGAGGGAAAATGTGAGGAAAATCCATGTAAACACAACTATGGCACTGGAGAATCTTTCAAACTGGCCATGGGGGCAAAGCAGGGGTTGGAATTTAGCTCCTGGCCTTGCTCTGCCACATTCCAGGCTCAGGAATTTTCTCCTGCAGGCTGGGACAGTGTGGGCTGAGCTGTCAGGTTCCTCCTCCCCACCCTGGTGGGTTCCTCCTGACAGGATGCCATGGTTTATAAAGGTGTAACACCCTGATGGCAGTAGTTCACACACAAGGATTTGGGATCTGGTGGCTGAGTAGAAAATTTCTTTTACTGTCTGCATTTTGCAAGACAGGGTTGGGGGTTTTTTTGAACAAAACTCTTCTCATTTTAATGTGAATTTTTGCCATAGATCCAGTGCAAGTGTTGAGCTGGTGGGTTACAAGGTGATTTTTATGTCTCAAGAGGTGTAATTTCAACAGTCTCATTATAAAGAACCTCCCACTCCTCCAGGGTTGGTTGTAGCCACTATAATTTCTTTGAGAAGAACTTTTTTTGCTTCAATGTTTTCACCCCCAGTCAGTCCAAAGCCAGAGATGCCAAAGAAGTCTCCCAGCCAGTGACCCTCAGGACAGGCTGCTGACCCTGAGCTTCAGGGCTTGAACCTTCTAAAAACAGTGTGAAATTCTGTTTGTTGCAATGAGATCTCTGTTTCCTGGTTCTTTTTTCCCCCTTTTTATATTCCAAGGTCACTTCTCTTTCCTGGTCAGTGAAATTTGTCCTGTATGTATAATATCACCATGCAGCAGCTTGAGATTAAGGAGCTGTGCTGCAATTCCCTAATCTTGTGCAAACAGTGAGCAAAAATGCTGCTGGGATGTTGTTGAGCAGAGTTTTGCTTGTTGAATTTGAAAGAAAAATGCAGTGACACTTTTCTTGGGGAGTTTTGTTTTTAAATCCTATATTTGAAGGCAATGCAGGATGATTACAGCAGGCTGTTTAATTTGGAATTAAATTAACATCACTGATTAGTTAACAGTCTTTTTAGGACAAGTTGCATCAACATAATGATTGCAGAGTGAACAAAAGTTAATTTTATATATGAAAAGAGCTTTTTTTCTTCTGCAACAGAGCTAGGAAGGCTACAGATAGAAACTGCAGAAAACAAGCCAAGGAGAGACAAACCTGGCTTATTTACTGATGTAAATCTGCAGCTAATGTGGAGTGGGGCCTGCAGAGACAGCCATGCTGGATACCACTGTAAAAGCAGAAATAGCTCAGTGCTGTCTTATTTTTGCCCAGGCTGCCTATAGCTGATGATCCATTGTGGTTTTGTTGGTTTTATATCAGGTCCAAAGGTCATTTGAGGATCCATTTGACTTTTTTAAACTACTTTTTAAATGTGCTTTGGCCAGCTCTGATACCTGTGTCCTCCTTTCTCTCTACTGCTGCAAATGTCAGAGCTTAATTCTAAGGGTTCTCCTTGCTGGGAGGAAAGACTCTTGAGTCAGAGGCTCCAGCTGAGCTCTTGTGAAAGGCTGGCTTCTGCAGCTCCAGATTTGGGCAATTTTGTCAAGTATAAGGCAGCACTGGAGTGTTCTGAGGAATTCCCTGTGTAGCTAACATGAAGTGGCAGCCTTCCTCAGGCTGTAATTACGTGCTCTCTAATAGAATGGCACCTCAGGGAGGAAAAAACCCCCCGAAAATAATTAACAGGATTTTTGGCAGGGTGTCTTGCTAGAGAGAGCAGAACACTTTTTAGATTGGCTTATGTAAGTGTGAGTTTTGGGGAGGTGGGTACGGTGCAGCCCTGACAAGGGTTGAAAACCCCTTTCTTTATGAGCTGCTTTGCAATTTTCTCTCTGTATTATGCAAGCATTTACTGTAGAACACAAATCCAGGTGTGTTGCTGAGAGTCTAAATGCAGCAAATCAGGGAAGTGTCAGAGGAGAAATTAAAGGGAAACTATTTTCTCAAGGTTGTGCTGTGTGTCAGTGGCAAGGGCAGGCTTAGAAATAGAACATCTCCAGCCTCTGGGTTATATTGACAGGCTTGTGAAATCTCTGGAAAAAGCCTCTCTAGAAGTCCTGAAATTCTTGAAGGTCTCTCCCAGCTTTGAGAGGTCAAAGAACAAGTGATTAATGGAGTAGGGAAGAGTTGTGCTCAAAACCCTTTTTGTTTGCATTTTAAGAAAGTGACATTTGGAATTAATTCATGCTGAATATTGTTCCAAAAATGTCATCAAATGCTGTGATGAAACAAGGCTAATTAATCATTCACTCTTTTTAGTAGGTCTAGATTGTGTTTGAGCTGACAGGTCATGTAAGGATGGGAATCCACAGTTTGAATGACCTATATGAAAATACATCCCTAAGAATTCCACTGCTACTGCAGGAAAACTTGAGTCTGGTCACTGGGATGTTTGGAATTTCTATTACTGTCTTAATTAATCATAATTACCTGGGGTTTGTTTCAGGCTGGCCACGTTGTACAAATCACCAAGTCAGAAGGAGTCCACCATAGCCTATCACATCACAGTGAGTATTCCTTTGGGGATGGAGATTCACAGCTGGGGGCACCCTGGCAGCTGGAAAGGGATTTTCAGACAAATCTGAGAATGCTCTGTGCTTTCTTAGTGTTTCTTTTCAGCTGCTTTCTGAAGGGAAGCAGTAATGCTGGGATATCTCCAGATTTAGGGGTAATTTGCTCTTTTTCTCTTTAGAAAAGTGACCCAGCATTTTGTCTACTCAAAGTTAAAATACTTTTGATTTCCAGATCAAACTTTCAGGCAGCCTGTCCCCATCTGCTCTGCTGCTGGTGCTGTTTATTTTATCTGCCCCTGCTGTTAACTTTTGCCCTAAGTGCAGTTACCAAGAACAATCAGCCTTCATTTTGGGAGACCTGAACCATTTTCTCCGTGGTCAGGTAGGGTGTGATTTCTCAGGTTTGAGAAACCTCGGGATTTCTCAGTTCATCTTTTTAGGATGAGGATGACCAGAATTAAACCTGGTATTCCAGAGGCCTCACCAGTGCTTTGTTCCATAGGTGTTTCCCCATCTCTGCTTTATTTTTGGCATAACCCACATTGTGTTTATCCCACACTGACCCTGCACCCAGCCAATATACAGAGATTTTTCTCTTCTGTCCCTATCATAGAAGGAGCTTCCAGCTTATGGCTGGAGTCCTTATTCATCCCTACTTCAATCCTGTGATTATTTCCTATTGTGGAGTGCCTAGATACATATTAATGAGAAGGGATGCTGCCTAAGCTGTATTTAGGTTTAAAAAGACAGCACCACTCAACCCTTACACCCTCAAAAGTCACATCCATAGGTACAATTCCAGAACTATTTGCTACGTGTCCTCATGGAAACACGTTGCCATAGCATTTTCTGCAGATTTTAATGCTGCCATCAGATGAGATCCTCAAACTTTCAAACAGAAATCAGATTTTTTTTTCTCCCCCCACTCCTGATAGTATTCACCTGGACAGAAGAAATACTGCAAATATATACTTTTATAAAGACTAGAAGTGGGACTGCATCCCAAGGTTGTTTGGATCATGTGATGTGAGTCCTTTTTCTCTGCAGCTGACAAACAGATGGATTTTATCTCAGACAGTTTAATTGCCTTTTTCTTTCAGTTTTATAAGCACCATAAAACAGTTATGCTCTCTTCTGTGTGAATGCACACTATCTTGAAATAGAGTTGAGAGTTGAATCTAAGATTAGTTAAAATTTAAGATTATCCCTGTGTTTTTTTCCCTTAATCCTGATGAATTGCTTCAGCAGATGATTTCTTTTAGCAAAACATGTATTATCTCCATTTCTTTCATGAAATTCAGGTCTGAGAACAGTCTGCTGTTAGCATTTCTCATTCCATAGTTAAACTGAAAGGTGTCAATACATGTCCAGTGTTTCCAAGTCAGAGATGTGTATAACCAGCATACAAAAAAAGATATTTAAAAAGTAAATAAATTCCTTAGGACTCAGAAATGTGCAGATGGAGGTGCATTGGTACCGTTGGCAAAGTGGCTGCTCAGTACCCATGAGCTGATGAAATGTGTAAATTCATGAGTGAGCTGGGGGATTTTTTTATCCCTGTTCTTTCCAGCACACTGGAGTCAGTCACCACTCTGAGGGGGCTGTGGAACTCCTCTCCCATGAAATCCTTTCTTCCAAAGGCTGATAAGGATTCATTCTTAAACGCAGAGTACAGAAATGGAAATTGATTTATGCACAAGGGAGTAAAGCAGCTCGGCTGATTCACCTGAATTTCCCAGGAATGTGACCTGATTATTTCATAGTGAAAGACAGAGACTCAGGGTCTGAATTCTGGGTAGGAATTGTGTTTCCCTGAGCTGTGGAGGGTCTGCCAGGCCAGCAGTGGGAGCACTGCTCAGGTAATGAACACATCTACCCTTGCCAGTCTTGCTGCAGAGGGTGGAAATCCAGAGGACGTTAAGGAACAATTCAAAATGACAGAAGACTGAGCTTTGTCCTTGGATCCAGCAGCCACATCCTCACCATCTGAAACCCACCACCAAACCTCACAAATACACATCAAATTCTTGTATTTTCAAGGTGCCTGCCTGTAACCAGTGCAAGACATCCATCCTGGGCAGCCTGCTTTATGTTCTGGCCCTTCATAACCCTTGGAATGCTTTCACTAGGAGTCAGCATTCTGGATTAAGTGGATACTTGGCTGCAGCTCCACCTTTGTGCCTCAGGGAAATGGCAGAGATTAGATGCAGTGAAACATTAAACTTGAAGATTCCCCATTATGCTCTTTAGAATAACACTTGAGTTGCTTATAAATAGCAGAGGGGCTGCACAGATCCTGCCCTTGTAGCACCTCTTGCTGTTTGTTCCTTTAAAAAGCCCGGGTTGGGTGAGGTGAGGCATTCAGAAATAGAAATACAGGGATGGGAGACTTTAAACAAGAATTTTGCTGGAGTTTGGGGTTGATCTTGGTGTGGGACATGCTGGCATTTGGGAAAAGTCACATCTGATGGTAATTCTGCCTGCTTTGCTCACACTGCACCAACCCAAAATGTCAGTGTTCCTGAAATGCTCTTGTCCCCACATTGTCTCTACCTGAGCATTTGGGATCAGCAAAGCAATTTGGGTTCTGATGAATGCCTTTTCCTCACTGAGTCTGCACTGAGAGTCTTCACTGAGCTGTCAGCAGTGCTCTCTGCACAGCATTTGTCTGGAGATGGGAATTCAGAGAGTTGCAGGCTTCACACCATATCTCATCATCTCCATCTGCATCCATGACATGTTTAACTAACTGACTTCGAGATCTTTCATATTCTAAATTGGTTAAAAATTAAATTGTGAGCTACAGCAACAGAAAATAAGAGTGGTACTAGGCCAGATAGAGCACTTCAAGCACTCTCCTGAGTAGCAGCATGTAGTTTTCACTTCTACATTTAGTTTTTGGCAGTCAGGGGTTTTCATCCCATTGTGTCCCATAAATTACTATGCTGGAACAGTCTTTGCAGTCTAGAGACAGATTCAGCTCTGCTGTTCTCTTACAATGTCTCATTGATGTTTTCAGTTCATTAAGTAGGTACATGGAACAAAAATATCCTAGGTTGTAGAAAATTCACAGTTTTGTTTCTGAAAATGACTGAGGCAATTAATCCAGTCATCTCCTTGCTTCTGTGGGAGCTGATGGATTTATCTTTTGATTTATTTAAATAGGCAACATAAGTTAATTTACAGAGAAGCAGTTTTTCATAGCCATAGGGGCGATAAACAGTAAAATGCAAGTGATAGCCTGGTTGGTGAAAATAAAATATCTCTAAAAAAACAAAATGAGCAGACATTAGTTGGCACATGTGTTGTAAAGTTTGCAGTGCTGAGCTTAACCCAGTCTATAAACATTCTGTGGCAGCTCATCCTGAATAAATGATCCCTCATTCTGATCTTCTGGGAACTGGTTACTCATGCTTTCTGTCCCTACAAGGCTTAGCACATGATTTTCCTTCCATCCTGCAGTCCCAGGGCTTCCGAGACATGCAGCCTCCAGCTGCCACCCACAGCACAGAGGAGGCTGAGCTGAACCCTCGCAAACGGCCACGGACAGAGGAGGAGAAGCAGCAGTGACCCCAAAGGGGGATGTTAAAAAGCTGCAGGAGAGCAGTGGCAGAGTGAACCTGCAGCCAAAGGCAGCCTGAGAGACTCAACTTCAGTTCCTGCTCGGGACTTTGTTTTAAACCTGCAACATGCAAATTTCTGTGGCACAAAATTCCTTTGTGTATGGAATAATTGTAGTTTTATAATAAAAATCTATGTTTTCTAGAACAAGCAGCTTCAGCTTTGATGTTGGGGGTTTTTTTGTTTGGTTTTTTTTGGGGGGAAGGGGAGGTGTGGGTGTTACAACTCCATCTTTTCACACTGGGTAAGAAGACAATGACATGAGAGCCTCTAGCACAGCACATTTAATGACAGGCATGTGGATCAGTCATCTGGCTTTGTGTGTACCTGAATTTTAAGGAGGTTGGATGCAGCACTGTGCTCACCACAGGCTCAGAGCAGGACACAGGCAGTGGCTGCTGGAAGAGAAATGCAGCTTTCAGTGCTACACCAGAGTGGGGCTTTAGCCCTCACCTGCTGCAAAGTCCTTGGTCAAGGACAACCAAAGCTCTGCTTTGAACTCCTCATTTATCCCGTGGTGGCAACAACAGAGAGGAAAGGCTGCATCTGAAGGACAAAGGATTTAATCCAGCACCATAATTTTATGTTCCTGCCTCAGTAAGTGAGAATATTTTACCGTGAACCAAACCTCTGCTTAGCCCTGACGTCCACGTTCTTCATTTCATTTCTTGCTGTAATCGGGATCTCTTTTGTTCGTGGCTGCAAGAAAGAGGAAACCCAGACTTAGGCACCAGCAATAGCAGCAGCTCCAGAGCCTAAACCCAGAGAATGAATGTACACTGAAAGTACAGCAGCTGCTGTGTCCTCTTTTTATTAAGAGAAAACAAATCAAGGAGATTATTAGAGGAGAAGAAAGGTGCTGCACTGCAAAATAGTAATTACTTCAATTATGAGAAGTGTTTGTACACATGCACAGAGATGACCCCTTTTGGCAGAGCACTCGGTAACGTTAAAGCGGAGGAAACTCAGCCAGCAGCTAAATGGAGAATTCAAGTTGTGGGAGTCACTATCCTAAATTTTTTATTTAGTATACTCTAAACTGGCTCTGCCTTGAAACGAAATTCAGTGCTGAATCTGAGTCATAAAATCTCTCTTATTCAAAAAAGGCTGGGAAAAAAAAAAAAAGGCAGTGGTTTTTGCATCATTATAGGGTTTAGATTAAAATTACATAATAAAATATTAAAGGGAAAAGCATCGAGTTGCCATGCAGCAAAACTGGGCTGTGTCAAAATTTAAAAACTGTGAGTCAGGGAGAAGCTCTGAAGCAAGCAGCATGACATAGGGGAAGGGAGGCAGCGGGATCTGTGACTCAGACAAACATTTCAATGCAGGAGACACAGGCAAACAAAAGGATCGTACCGCATGTGATGTCAGCAAGCAAGCGCTCCCGTTTGGGAATAAAGGCTGCCTACGTATTGCGGTGCGGGAGGAGGGGAGGGGGGAGCTGGCACCGAGCTCTTGCCTACGTAGCCACGAGGAAAACCATCCATTAGGAACGTTGGAGCAATATTTTCAGGAGCTCTCTCTGGTTCCTGGTGATAGCTGCTATCTAAGGGGTTTGGTAATTATGGAAAAATCCATTTCTCTCAGTGCATTGTGCTGGGATTTAACACCCTCCACACGTCCTTCCGTGTGTGAGCACAGTAACAGTGTGGCTCCCATATACTATTAATTTCAGCTGACTGGTGGTTTTAATTTTGTTTGTAGTAGAGTAGCATCCAGAAGCCCCAGCTGAGATGCTGATCCTGTTATAACAAGATAAATGGTCTTGGCTGAATAAATGTTAGAGCTTCCAGTGTTATGGGCATCATTATTCAAATAAAAAAGATGCACAGTTACTGGTTAACAGTAGGAGTTACAAAATGTCCAGAGGAAACATTGGAGATTCTCTATGCTGAGATTTTTAATTTTTTTCTCTCTTTTTTCCCTATTGAAGCTATTATAAAAATCAGCTCTGCAGACCAGAACTGAGAGAAGGAGCTGTTGGCGGAGACAAAATTAGATTAAATGAGCCAGATTTCGTTCTCATCTGCTGGAGACAAGGAAGCTGTTCCAGGCTCAGAATTGCAGAGAAAGAAAAAAATTGACCGTTGCCTCACCAGTAAATCTTCCATGGCAAGTTGATTTTTCCCCATATGTGCCTGGAATTCTCATGCATGTCTCAGCATCAGTGCCCAACAGCGAGGGGCAGGAGAGAATTTTATTACTGCACAAGAAGTGAGATTCTAAGTAGCCAAGCTCATGGCTCTGCATCAAAAAGAAAATGGGTTGTTTGATTTGCTGCTTAAGTTCCCAGTTTGCTGAAAGCCAAGGGCTTTAACTGTCATGCTGGGTTTGAAATTATTCCATTTTGTGGGGACGACATTTACTTGTGGTGGAGGAACTTATTTTGTCACCACAAGAGGAATCCAGATCCCACCACAGGCCTTGGCAACAGGCAAACACTGAGGTCACAGGAGAATTCTCAGGCCCTGAGTCCTGCTTTGAAACTCTTGAGTTTGGACAGGGAAAACAGCAATTTATTTGTTCCTGGTTTGATGTGTTCTGCACCTTTTCCATTATGAAATACTTAGGAACCAGCGAGCCTTTAAGTAGAGTAAATTTAAGAAAACATGGAGAAGAAATAGCTTAACTGGAGGTACAAAAGTGTACCGAGGTCCAGGGTAGGAAATCAATCTCCTATTGAAGTCAGTCACAAAGTGATTGATTTGTGTGGAAAGGAGATTTGGCCACTAACCTGAGTGCTGAATACAGAGCTGAGAAAAGTACATTTCAAATAAAACAACCATTTTCCTGTTCAATTTCATTTACCATTCCTTTAGTTATTTTACAGGCAGATTAAATTTAGGATCAGATTTATTCTCAGGTGTTTCACAGATTAAAAACAAAGGTGAAATCCTCACTGCCTGCTGTTTGAACTCCACCCTTGTCCTGAACAGAAGACTGGGAAGTTGGAAGGGCAAGTCATTGTGCTCCAGCTTCTCCAAAGAGATGTCTTTACCTTGTCTTTACCATGTCTTTACCATTACCAGGATAATAATTCTTTAGAAAAGCACATTAAGATGTGCTGTACCGTTTTAACACATGATAAATATATGAAATATCCATGGTAAGTTTAGAAGTATGGTTTGATCCTTTCTTATCCTTGAGAGAAACAGAACAAACAGAGCGCTGACATGGCAGTAACACAAATAATTACAGCAGGGAAATCACAGTTATTTTAAAAGGATGGGAAGCGGGGGGTCAGCCCGTGTTCCCAAAGCAGCAGGGCCGCGCTAAGAGCCCCGCAGGGAGCCTGGCTGCAGGGGAATGTGGCGCTGGCAGTGGCCGGGAGCAGCCTGGCCAAGCCCTCCTCCTCCTGCGCAGCCCCTGGGCTCCGGGGAGCGGTGCCAGCTGCTCCGGGCTTCCCTGTGCCGCTCCCCGGGCCGGGCACTCGGTGTCTCGTGGCTGCTGGCCATGCTCTCATTTGGGATGATTGGGGTCAGGGGAGCTGCCTTCCCTTGGCTGCAGCAAGATGCCTGCATTAATGTTCTCTCCTGAAGAATGAAATCACCGGGAACTGGCCCCTTTCCCAGTACTGAATTTCACCCACAAATGCACCCACTGTTAAACTGTCAGCTCCTGTCTTGCTTCCCACAACCAAGAAATATTCCTACAATATTCCACTATCCATCTATTAGAGACCCTAAGCTCTACACAGTTTGAACTCTATTGAACTAATAAATGGCATTAAAACCAATAGTTCCATCATTACACAAGCAGTAAAAATGTTACATTATGGGCCAAAAGAATGCGTAGAAAAAGTCTGGATTTTACTAAGTCATCCTTCAAGAATTATAGCTAATACTGCTCGTTTTATTACAAGAATTACTTGCCATTGATTTAAATGGAACCAAAGAAGCATTGGGATATTTAAAAAAAAAATAAATCACCTTTCAGTTTCAAACAATGAGTAGGGGGAATGTTTAAAATATTTTATTATATACATGGGAAAGTAAAAAAGAAACTCTACAGACCTCAAGGAATGGTTCTAATTGGGTCTGGCTGTTTTCCTCAAAGGCCATGAATGTGCTGTTTGAAGACTCGCTCAGTTTCCATTATTTTGGAGGTTTCAATTTCTGACACATATCCCTCTAATACTCTTAATTTATTTAGTGTGAACTGCTGCAATTTTAGCAACACAGTTACAACTGCACTCACTTAGTAATTCTTTTTGTATCATATATGTTACTAAATTAAAATGTTTTGGGCTAAAAGAACAAGTTGTCTCCTTAGCAAGAAAATAATGTCTGTGAAGTGCAGCGTGTCAATAAGAGATTGTAACACTTCTTTTATTTTTTTACTAGATAAACTTACTGCTTACTACACTTTTGATAGTAGATGTGTTACATCACATAAATCTATGTCTTTAAAAGCCATTCATTCATTCATTCATTTGTGAAATGAACACAAGTTTCTGTGGCTAAAGCATAGGGTTTGAGACTGTTGAAAGAAAGAATGAGCTGCCTCAATGGGATTGGAGGGGGACACTAATTCAAAGCACAGTTTTTCCTAAACAGGGTCTGAATGGAAGGCTGAAAATGGAATTTTCCTTTGGGATGGGACTGGAAATTTCCATGACAGCTGGAAGTGGGATTCAGGCCTGAAATCCCATGTTTTGCAATGGATGGGGATATTTCAGAATAATCTTTGACTATTAATCTGGAAAAGCTGACTTGACCTCAAAAACTTTTAAAAAAAATAGTAAGAGAAAGAAAAAGAGAGAATGACTTTGGTGCTTAGGAACACCCCCCCAAAAAAAGTCCTTATTATGGTCAAGGAGCCAGTAAAACTGTGGTGACAGAAGTTACTTGGCTTTTTAAAGTTGCACTTGACCAGAGTGAACCTAAGAAAATGAACTGCAGTCTGTTGGATGTTGACTCTGTCAACAAGATCCTCCTTCTGTATTCCTTACAAATTCTTGCTGTCTTTACTCTTAGGCAAATGGAATTTTTAAAGCTGGATATAGCTGCTAAAATTAATTCAGGTTTACTGCGAAAGCCCTACTTTTTAAAGAAAGAAGCCCTACTTTGAGGAGGCATTTACCATTGGATTTTTGCCATTAAACTCATTTGTATATGGCATCAGATCATGTATCACAGGTATGTTAAATATTGTCAAAGCATTCTTCATGACCCTACCTGTCTTGTGTTTGTCAGCCCACAGGAGTCACTCCCAAAGGTTACAAAGAATTAAAAAGCACTTCTCTCTTTGCCCTCCATACAATTCAGGTCACCTCCCCGAGGCCTGTTCAAACCCTGCTTATTTCCCAACAGCAAATGAGAAAGAGGAAGAGGAAGGCATCATTTCAAGGCTAAAATAAAACAGATTTCTTGCAAAACAGTACTGTAAAATGTTCCTTTTTAAAACAAAAAGCAACATGATTGAGCTGAAAAGGACACAAACACCTGCATTTCCTCCTCACATCAAGTGAAACCCTTATTCTCCATATGATTTCCAATGGTCTCAGGCTCAGAATGTTGTGAATTTTGAGTTTATTCCATCCACCTCCCCTCATGCCACAGGAACCATCCACCCAACGATCTCCAGGCACTCTAAATTTAGCTCCCAGAGTTCCTGAACACTCCAAACGTTTGGAGCACACGCTCTGAGGGATCAGTGGGTGCTCACAGCTTCCTTTCCTGGGCAGGGTGGCTCCTTCTGGGGGAATTGGTCACCCCACAGAGAGCAGGGCCAGCAGGTTCCTCCGACCTGGCTCAGCCCCACCGCCCACAGCCACCGTCTGCTCCCTGTTCAGCTTCGTGGGAATGGATATTCCAAATGGGTTTTCCATCTTTCCCTCTCAGAAAACAAATGTCAGCACGGCTTGGAGCCAACCAGCTCTCTGTTTAATGTCAGGGCAAAACAATCCTGGCTTGACCCTAGTGCCAAAAAGTTGACAAAAAAGTGTCCTGAGCGTGGAGTTGTACTCTATTTCATTTTAATTAGTGTCTTCTGCCACGAGACAAATGATGAAAAGCACATGGGGACTGCCAAGATGAATCAAGGACATCTGGTAACTTTAACATTTCCACACAAAGCAGAGTAGGTATTACTCCCAGATACTCTTCTGTGCTGTTTGAAACAACTAAAAATATATGTAAAATTAACAAAAATTTTAGGGAAAGGCTGTCTAAATGCTTTTGAATCTCTTCTTAGATAGTTTTAATTGCTGCTTGTCATAAAGTATAAAGCTGATCTTGCATCTTGTAGAATTAGCTGTGACTTCCCTAAGACGTTGTAATAATAGGAATTTTTATAATTCAGATCATATTATATGAAGATTATCTGGATTATAGTTTCTTAGAAACTCCAACTGCCTCTGGATTCTGAGTGAAAAACAACTGATCATGGAGTTAAAACTGCTTTGTGATACTTGCACTGATATACATCCTCCCGGGGCTTGTGACTCACTGATGATGCAGAACACACAAACATAAAAAAAATAAAAACCAAAATCCAGCAATGACATCGTCAGCTGCAACTTGGAGCTCTCTGCTCAAAAAGAACTGCAATGTTTCTTACCTTTCAATGTTTCTTACCCTTCAATGTTTCTTACCCTTCAAACTCACCTGGTCTTCCCTAAATAAATGAGTGTTAAACTGAAAATAAAGAGATGGCATTAAAATAATATTGCTTAGAGATAACCTTCCAGGACAAGTGATGCGATTTTTCTGTCACTGTGAAAGACTAAGACTAACTGTGACAATCACATTTTTAACTCTCAGGGCTTTTACATATTCACAAGATTGCAATATGATCAGTCAATGCAGTTGCCGGAAATATTCTAAAATTAGTTTGGCTCTAAATAATTCACCAAACAGAAGACAGATTTACAGGAGCACCTGACATGCAGAGGTAATTGCTACAATGCAGAGAACAACAGGTTTCAGCAAGATACTGTCCTTCTCACAACACATAAAAATTCGAGGATCTTTTTGCATGAGGTTTGTGATTTGGCCATTTTTCAAGGTATATCTGACATTAAGGATATCGTTCCCTCCCATGTGTACAAGCTATTTTAAATGTGTGGCAATTATACCTGTTCATTATTGGTATTTATGGACCTGATAGCTCTGAAAATAGCTTTCCAGCAGCTATGAATAAAACAAGCCAAAATGCCTTTCACAAATGAAAGACATTTATTAGACAGCAAGAGAATATTCACTACAGTTTGTCTCCCACTGACAGGTTATCTTTTAAGATTTGGTTGGTGTAGCATCTTCAGCTTCTTACAAATTCTCCTTTTCCAGACGCATGGAATGAGTGGATATTGTGTAATATGTAATTTGTCAGAGGATCATGGAATGTTTGGAAGGGAGCTTAGAGATCAGCTCTTCCAACCCCTGCCATGGGTAGGGACACTTTCCGCTGAACCTGGTGTTGAGAGCTCCATCCAACCTGGCCTCGGACACTTCCAGGGATGGGGCAGCCACACCTTCTCCGGGCAACCTCTGCCGGGGCCTCACCACCCTCACTCACAGCGAACAATTCCTCCCCAACACCTAAACTAAACCTACCCTCTTCCTTCCTCACGGCCGGTTCCCCTCAGGGAAGCACGTTCCGATGTCAAACCCGAGCTGTGCGAGGCTGCTCTCGGGCCGCGGCTCGGCGGGACCGCGGCGTCCCCTCAGGGCGGGGTGAGCCCAGGCCGCCCCTCGCTGCCGCCCCGGCCCCGCG
>JBBMKD010000063.1:2779311-2874373 GCA_037834095.1 Argya squamiceps | reverse complement strand
CTCTGCCTGCAGCAGCTCTACAAGTAGTGAGTGCCGGGCTGAGGGGAGCGGGGCAGGGCGCGGGGCTGAGGGACCACCGCCTGTGAGGCTGAGGGGACCCTCCTGTGTGAGGCTGAGGGACTTCCCAATGTGAGATCGAGTGACTCCCCAATGTGGGGCTGAGGGGACCCCCAATGTGGGGCTGAGGGGACCCCCAATGTGGGGCTGAGAGACTCCCCAATGTGGGGCTGAGAGACTTCCCCATGTGAGATTGAGTGACTCCTCAACGTGGGGCTGAGGGGACCCCCAATGTGGGGCTGAGGGGAGCCCCCAGTGTGGGGCTAAAAGGAGCCCCCAGTGTGGGGCTGAGGGAAGGAAGCGAGGACAGAGGAGATCCCCGAGGCAAAAGAGTTCAGGACTTCGGTGGTGCTGAGCATCCCGGGGTCACAGCGTCCTGCCCTGTGCGGCTGCCCCTGCCCCAAGGAATCCTCTGCTCTGTGCCCTGTGCTTGCCTCTGGCCGGGACAGGAGAAGGGAAGAGAGACAAGGGAGAGCCACGAGCATCCATCTGGAGAGCAGCTTGCTGGGGAGAGAGAGCGGTGGGGGAAATGTCTCACGCTCTGGTGCCAAAGCAAAGGAAGGGGGGTTTGATTGTGCTGGGGCTTGAAATTGAAATGTTCCCCCTGTGAGGGTTGGTGAATGGGGAAACCTCTGCCAAGAAGGGGAAAGAAGAAGGGGCAAGGGGAGAGAGCCTGTCCATCCCCTTCACCCTTCCAAAAAACCCACCGCACATGGAGAAAACCACACCGTGTATTCACAGACCGGGGAGAAAAGAGGAGTAGAAAACCTTGGGAGAAAGCTATCCATAATCATGGGGATTTTTCTGCCGTCAGCTGGGGAAAGCCGGCTATACGCGGTTCTGTACGGAGGCAGTTTCCAGATCTGTGCTTTCTAAAGGCTGGTGCATAAAGAGGAAACAGATGGGATCTATTCCCAGTGTGGAAAGTCTGTGGACTGAAACCTAAAGATCAGTTACCAGTGCCTTGTATTGTGCTCAGCTCCGGCTTTGAAGGCTCGAAATAGAAGCGGTTGTTAGTGGCAATTCTTTAGGAACCTTTTTAAACTGATGCCACAGGAGGAGACAAATGAAGCTGTGAAAATCTGCACAGCGCACCGGGGAGCTTTTCTGCCATTGAGCCGGTAATTGTAATGAGAGGTGTTACTCGGTCGCAGAAATAAATAAATAAAGAGAGAAAAGAACCGGGTTTTACAACTGCATGGTCTGTTTCTATCCAGTTCTCATCTGCCCTCTGCGTTTGTGGACGATAGGGACAGCACAATGATAGCTGCAGAGGACAAAGCTCTCCCTATTCACACATGCTCGCCCTGCCACCTTTGGAAAGTCTCTGGAATACAGCAGCACATTCACAGGATGTGGTAGAGAGCAGAGAGGCAAGTCCCTTCTACCTATTTAGGACGTGTTTTGTCGGGTTATTTTTAAACAGGCTTGTGAAATCCAAAGTCACGTTTAGTGGGAATAAAGTTTTCGACGTGGAGCAGATGATTTGAAAGTATTATTTGAAGTATAGCTATGAAATGATTTTGAACTGGAATTCCTCCCCCATCCCTTCTCTCTCTGCCTGTTCCCATTCCCCAGATTCCCCAGTTTCTGAAGCTCATATCCATGGCTGAAATTAATAAGAAAAAAAAAAAGACCTTTTGAGAGGAATCTTTTTATAGAGACAGCTCTTGCCAGGTTGTGGCTCTTTGGGTTTTTTCAGCCTTCAGTATAAATCTTTGGATGGCCACTGAATGAAGCATCCCCTGGCTTTGTTTGTGGTGAAATCAATGCAGGCTTCCTTCTCTAGGCAAAAAAAACCAAGGTCCACTTCAAAATCAAGGCAGCAGGGGATTGTGTTGTAAGAAAACAGTTTCCTAAAAGGCTTAAATAAAAGATTTTAGAATATTATAATCCAAATCTAACAATTCCTAAGCCAGAGATAAACTGAAATAGCTTTTTCTTGAATGATGGTGGGACCTGAGGTAAGTGCAAATATGCAAAAGTATCCTTCAGGTAAGGTACTGTATTTTTAGTTCACTCTCCAGTCACCAGAGAAACTCCAAATGTGACCAGACTGTAAAACAGGCAAAAGCAGAATGTTTTCACCCTTTCCAGCCAAGAGTTCAGCTGGTCAGAGGGCTCCAGAGGTGGGAAACTTGATTTGTATGAGTAAAGCTGCTCTTGTGCCAAACAGTTATGAAAGTGTTAAAATAAAAAAAACTAAATAAAAAAGCACATGAAAACTCCTGTAAAAGGAAATATTTCCTTGGTTTGTCATTAGCAGGGGAGACTCTCTTCTGAAGGCATGTTTTCTGCAACTATATATTAGTCAAATGACTGGTTTGCATTCCATGTAGCATGAAGATAAAACCCATTGCTGTGAAAAATCCAACAGCTGTTTTTCAGCTATTTTAAGCACAGAGCTTTGGATCTTTTTGAGGGAAATAAGACCATTTCAGAAATGAGAACATATTGCTAATCATGACAAAATATAATGTTTTCCTGCCACTGTGTAGATCAGTATCACAGAGTTCTTCTTTATGAGATTTTTCCTGCTCTTTTCCAAAAGACTCATATTCCCCTTTGAGGTTTCCTGTTCCTGTTTTTTTGGGTTTTTTTTCATAGAGGCAACATATGCTTGGAAAATTAGATTAATGTAATCTTCATATCTGACTAAATGCCACAAAATGGGCACGGTGTGTTTTCTTAGTGACCCTCCACAGAATGAAACACATCAAGAGGAGGTGCATTAGAGGGAGAAAATAGTCAAAAGGGAATTGCCTTGGAACATTGGCTGATAACCATAAAATGAACTTTCAGGCTGCAGCTAGACCATGTTATTCAACAGAAAAATATATCATTTACATAATTTCTATGTAGAAACAAGCATACTAAGGCCTAAAAACATTAAGAGCCCATCACTGCTGAATCAGACCTGATTTCTGACTCACTTTAAAGGAAGAAGTTACTAACTTGGTGTAACAAAGTTCCATATCATGCCCTGGTCTCCTCCTCTTCCTACTGATACTTTTATTAACCCTGACGCATTGGAAGAGCTGGTTCTTGACAAGACTTCCCAAAAACAAATCAGCAAAGTTGTGCTTGCCAAGAGAGGACACAGCCAGACTCTCACAAGTTGTGTCACCAGGAAGAACAAATTTGTCTTGCTGCCACATGTTTTGGTTTTTTTTTTTTCCTGTGCAAATGAAATACTTTGAAATATTCAACTGTATATTCTTCTTGCTTTTCTTTTTCTCTTTTTTTTTGCCCCAGGCTTTGATGGGAATAGATATAGTTGGTATAATTTCTAGGTTCAAGTTTATTTTCAGTGATTTTGGAGATACAACATTTTTGCTTTCAAATGTTCATTTAGGAATTCAAATTTCATTTGAACAAGCTTAGCAAGTAGCCCTGCTTCTCCAGTGCTGAGTTTGCAGAAGATGGTAAGTAAAAAAACCCTAAAATTTATTGTTATGTCATCTTAAGTGCTTAACTAAGTCCCTGATGGCAACATGATTATTTTAAGGATTGCATCAGCCTTGTTTTGACTTGGAACAGGAAAAGAAAAACTTCCAAGCACTGTCCTTTTACATTTCTTCACAGAACACTGTGCAACATTCACAGAATATTTAGATTCCAATCAAATGCAGTGTTTGAAGTGAGTCCTTTCAATTGATCCTTTCTTTCTCATAAAGAGAGAAAATATTTTTTCCTTATGGATTTCCCTAGTCTGACAATAAAATATCAAGAAAGGGAATGTAGGGTCACCCTTTTAACACTGGAGTTCTGTAAAATGTGGGCAGTAAATGAGAATGGAGGTTTTGCCCCTCAGCTTGCAATGTTAAGCTAAAGAAGAACTTCCCATGGTCATTTCCCATGAGCAGAAATCCCTTTTTTAATAGACTAAGCTCTTGAAAACTGTTCTTTCTGCTGTCTCCATCTCTGCTGAGTGGAGAGATGGAATTGTCTCCCTTTAAATAGCAGATATACATGTTTTTAACATGCTCTCTAAACCCCTATCACATGAAAGCTGGTACTGTTGTCACTTTAAGGTGAAATTTATAGATGCTGCTGCATGGGCTTTCTTAGCATCATATTAAACAGGCTGTGATGTTTTACTCCTTCATAATTCATCTTTTATAATCAATTCTATTGATTGCAATCTCAAAGCCCTTTTAAGAAATATAATTAACTACTTGCCATGTCTAATATTAATCACAAGGACCAACAAAAAAGTCATTGCATCCTTTTTAACACGGGGCTTTTTTTCACCACCTTTTGTGAGGTTTTACAATAGAAATGATAATGTTGGCCTGTGCCCACAATGAATGACAGGAGGAAATATGGGCTGCACCTGGCTGGGGCATTTTCTCTGGGTAATGAGATTGGACAGAGAACATTCACTTTAGACTCCACATCAGGAATATTTAGTCTAATCTAGGTTTGGATTAGATATCAGGAAGAAATTGTTCCCTGTGAGGGTGAGGAGACCCTGGCACAGGGTGCCCAGAGAAGCTGTGGCTGCCCCACCCCTGGAAGTGTCCAAGGCCAGGTTGGATGAAGCTTTGAGCTACCTGGGACGGTGGAAGGTGTTCCTGCCCATGGCAGAGGTGACACTGGGTGACCTTTAAGGTCCCTCCCAACCCAAACCAGTCTGGGATTCCCCACCCCAGGCTGTGTTAACATCTCACAGAGCCTCTCCAGGATCAGGAATCCCCTCCAGGGGTGGATGTTGAGCTGGCTGGGTGTGGCTGAGGATGCTGACAGCACACCCAAGGGATTGTGGTGTGGAAATCCTGCTGCTCCTCTCTGAGGAAATCCTAAATCATCACACATGAGGCTGTGCAGAAACTCAAAAGCTTCTGCAGGTAGTACCTTGTCACTCTTGACAAGATCCCGTGTTCTGGTGATGTCATGGCACAAACATTTCATCCCTAGTCTAGAAATCACAATAATTTACAAATAGGTGGTGTTTAGAAATAAACATTTCCCAAACACAACTGATTCTCTACACATTGAGGGATTCTTCTTGTTGTCTCTAAGGCATATTCAGCTCATCCTCCCACGCTTTTAAAAATACTGAAAGAAATCAAATATTTTGGTACTCATTTAAAATAAAAAAGGAATATCAGCTCAAATGAGCTATCTAAATTGCAGATTTACATCTTGTGATGGTGAACATATAAGGTGACATTTCAAAACTTCCTACTTTATGATTAAAAGGATGCTGAGTTTTTCAAGCACGAGGGTGAGTATGCTTGGAAGTTGCTTTACATAGCATTAAAAAAATCATTCTTAGTGAACAGATTATGGAAATATATTCATTCCAGTGCTTTTATTTCAATGAACGTTGCTGGTAGTACAACACATTAAAGGGAATTAATGTTGTTAGGAGCTTTTCACACCAAGATTTTTTTTGACCCAAGAGCAATTTGCACAGAATCTGTTCTTCCTAAGTGAGGCTGTTTGCTTTTGAGTACAAACTGCCTGAAGAATTAGATCTGTGCTAACACATTCTTTTTTTGGGCCTTATACAATCACTCTTGAAACTAAAATCTGACTGGCCATTGTGCGGAACTTCTTTTGACTCTTACCTTTTGGATGTGATGAGCTCCATTCCTCTGGAGGAATCCTTTTTTGCACAAAACCGTTTGCATAGAACATTTTTATCCTCAAAATCCTTCATTGTAATTGCCTTCAACTGTGGCAGAGTATTTCTCCCCCTGTTCTTTGAATAACTCAGTTGTGGCTCTTTTCACAGAAGTTTAAACTTTTCATTTGCTTTACATTCTGTGAGAAGTTGCAGTGCCTTGGCTGCTGTGTCAGAGATGTTTGCTCTCATTCATTTTTGTTGTCTGGCTAAATTGCTTACATGATCACATTAAAAGCAAAAGCAACAGGGCATGCAGAACACAGATAATGAGAAAAGTATTTATTACTATATTTGATACTCTGAAATATTCTCTGGCTGTTCCACACCATTTTCTTTCTTCCTGTTGTTTGGTGCCTGCTCTTTTTTTTGGTTTGTTTTCTCCTCGCTGTCTAGGAAAGACATGTGAGAAATGGGACGAAATAGAGTTAGCAGTTTAAAACATTAGATGTTCTTTGAAGCATGCTGCAAGACTCTTATGCAATGCAATCACAATTATGTAATGCAAATGATTATAAAAACAAATGTTCCCTGGACAATATGTAAGTGTGACATGTTAGGAACCCATGACACTGCTGAATGGCCATTGCTACAAGTTGCTTCTGTTTGGGTTGGCTGAAACCTCAATTACTAACCAAATATTCCAGATTCTTGTTGTTATAACACACTAGTGATTAGATAAAATGATTGCAGACTGTGGACTCGTTTTACAGAAACATTTCTGCCGTGCCTTTGTACTTCATTAGGAAGAAACAACATTACCCGCCTTTAATAAGGCATTTTATAAAGAAGTAATCATCAGAGCCATAAATTAGGAGTGCGTGGGAAATAGCTGCCCTTGGGTACTTCTATAATTAATACAGAAGTTAAACAAGTTAACCAGATTGCAGGATTACCTCAGTTTGTGTTTGTATTGGATGGAAAACAGCTGAGGGCAAGCAATGATTGAGTAACTGAAGCAGCATTTGAAGCTGTGCTGCTGCTCCCAGCTCTGAACTCCCTGTGCACTCTGGGGCTGGGTGGGTTCTGCTGCTGGAGCAGGGTTACAGAGTGGGCTGCCAAACTTTGATCAGGGCAAAATGGGATTGGGTTCACACAAAGCTGAAGTGGGAAACTGTAATTACCAGAAAAGGAATATTTGATTAGTTGGGTGAAATTGTGGGCAGCTCCTTAATTTTCTCAGAGGATAGGATTTTGGAGCTGTTTTTTCTGGCCTTTGATGATCCAGTCAAGCCTGTTAACTTGTACCTAACAAATGTTCAACTTTAGCTTCTTCTGCTCTTCATTTACAGCAAAGAATTTGTGTACTTTCTCTCGTTTGAGAATATGACTTTTTCCTGGTCTCTGTTCTTCCACACGGTGTAACTAATAATAGAAACAGCATGTAAAAATAGGCCCTTGGCATTTTAACTTCTTGGCACTGTCTCGAGGGCTGTTCCTTTCACCTCAGGCTATGACCTTCTTACTGAGGTTCAGAGAGCTGAAAGGAACGTGGTGAGTTGTTCCTCATTAGTGTTACAAACACTGTGCTCTGCATGTTACATTAATTAGCTGCCACAATGATTCTGCTCCTTTCACTCCTAACTCCCGACTTCTGCAAGGCTGAAAACCCCAGGCTCTAGCTGAGGATTCAACAAATTTGTGTTCTTTTCTTTTCCTCAACGAAATAAATATTAAAAATGAGATGTTTGGTTTGTTGGTATGTAATAGATCACCTGAAAACCCAGGGAAACATTCAGTTCTACTGAAACCTCTGGGCCTAGCAGTGATAAATTATCTAAAATTCCAACCTGGATAAAAAGTAGGAATTTAGTAAGTTGGACATTAAAGGTACACACTTATACACAACATGACATATGTTTTAAACTAAGGCTTTTCCAAGTTTTTCCTATAAATGGTGTTATTCTGTTTGTCATCTCATTGCTGTGTTTGAGGAAATACGATTTAATTCATGTATTTATTTATTTCTAAAGGTCCCTGTCTAAAATGAGTTTATTCTCTCAGTTCTCTTATTACCACTTTCTCCTCAAAAGCTGGGTAAAACCCTAAATATTTGGTAATGAGAAGTCAGAAACTCAGTATTTCTGGGGATTAGAGGAACAGCCCTGTTTGGGCCAGAGGCACTTTGTGCTTGCAGAGCAGGGAGGTGTTGGGTTGTTCTTAGTTCTGCTTTCTCACTGGAGTTTGCTCCTCAGAGAGAGAGAGGGATCTACCTGGTGTGACATGAAATCAACCTCTCCTTTTCTTGGTGCTCCAAGAAGTTCAAATTTTAAAATATCCGAAGTATCAGATTCCATAAGAAGATTAGTTGATCCTAACCTGAAGTGACTTGCTGGTGAAAGTGCCCCCAGTAGAAATGAGCATTGATAGAACAGGAGTGTGAGCTTTTAACCTTTTACCTCAGTGCTACAAACTGTGTAAATCAATGGAAATAATTGTCTTCTGTATAAACAGAGAGTGAGAGTCATCAGTGTGTAAAACTGGTGCAATTCCCTCTGGGAGGAGTGGGAAAAGCAGCTGCAGGTTCTGGGCTGTGTGTCCAGGCTGGAGAGGAGCTGAGCCTGCATTAAGTGACTCTGCCCTTCCCCAGTGCATTTGAAATGCTTTAAACTTTCCTCATTGCTGTCAACCTCTCTCAGTGTGGCTGATTAAGTGACCCAAATGATCATACAGAATGCTTCAAATCTCACTGATTACATTTTATACTAATTTTAGAGAAGCAGTTTTGGCTCTTAGATACTTTTGGTTTAGCACCCCACAATTCACATTCACTTTGTTTTCCTAAGTGCTGGTGCTGTCCATGACATACAGTAAAGTCATCTCCCAAAACAAGAGCCAAGCCACAAAGGTCTAAATTTGGCTCTGGGGATTAGAGAAAAAACAATTTATTCCACAAAACAACTAAATATCCTAAAAATATTTCTCTCCTCATCCAGATTTTACAAAATCTTCCTGTGTCTTGGGAGATGCAAGTAGAAAGGTTTGTCAACAGGGAATAAATAGTGTAGAATACAATAAATCTGAAAAATACTTCTTAAATTCATCCTAACTGGTTGAAAATTTAATACAGAAAGCAATGAGCTCTAAATATTAAGATTATCATTCTTTAAAACAGCTCTTCTTTCATTTCTGTTAATGTAATTCTATATTGAATAGCTTTAAGAAACCAATTACAAGATATATATTTTATACATTACAAAATATGACTGACTTAATAACAAGCTAGTTTTGCATTAACATATTGAAAACTATTCAATTTCATTTATTGTTCTCTGAAAACTGATGAATTTGTGCAATTCCTGGTTCCATGCTCTGTCTGTGCATCTTAACAGGAAGAAAAACAAAGATTGTAACCTAAAACATTCAATCTGGAATTTACACCTTGTGGGGAAGGGTATTACTTTTGATTTTTCTGAAACAGAGATAACAAAGAACATCTGCTGAGGAGGTACAGAAAGAAGAAGGAAAGCACTCTGAGGAAGTTCTGCTTTATATTTGCAAAGATACGAAACCCAACTCACTAAGGCAGCATGAAATGACAAAACAGAAAGAGGAAGAAGGAGTTAAATAATACCACAAACCCAAGTGACCACCCATTCATTCCTTAGAGAATCATTGTCACTCTGTGAAAGGGGTTTGCAAAATAGAGAAACTCCTCATTTTTTTTTTCTCCTGGCCGAGTTCCTGAGCTGAAGTTGGTTTGTACTTTGACATCCCTGCCAGGTACCGGGGCTGTGCTGTTACTTTAATTTAGAGACGGCTCTGCTGCTTTCTCATGCTCTTGCTTGCACGGGGCTTTGCTATTAATATCTGCCACCAGCTCCAGATGCTTTTCAGGGAGCTGTTTTAGGCTGCACTCAAAGGTTTTCTGGAAAGACTGAGAAAATAATTCAACTGTCTCCTTTCGGTGCTGCACGAGGTGTGACAGTGCTCGTTTTGCCTGTGGCTGCCTGGCAGACAGAACAGAAAACATTCCGAGGTGTTAAACCCTGGGAGTGATCCTGGTAGTGACAATAAACCTGGAGAGTTCCAGGGAAATGCCACAGTGTGTGTGGAGGTTAATCCGCATTTTTTGCATGTCAAGGACTTCCAAGTTCTGTCAAAGGAAGTTTGGGTTAAATAAAAAGGCACAGGATATGACCCTCAAAAATTGCTGCTTTTAAATCCAAGAATAAACTGACACATCCTCCAGTTTCATAAACCCTTATGGCTCAGAACTGAGTTAATTAATTTACTCTATATTTATCCTTTATTTTAAGGAAGATGGTTTGTTTTACTTTTCTAGGGAAAAGGAAGGATAAATACATAAAGCAGGGCAGGAGGTTGGAATAATTTATAGGGGGAAAAAAGAAAAGAGCAAGTCACTTTTAGTTTAAAAGTTAACATTCAAAAACTCTTCTCCACTTAAAAGAAAATCCTTTTCATTCTTGATCTTTTCTCCCCACCCTCTGCCCGTTCCACGACAAAGTTTTCATTTCTGTAGTTATAAATGAAATTATAATTATACTGTGCTGCTGCTACAAATACAAATCCAGTTGGGAGTCTTGTTTGACAAGTGCTTTCCTTATGCCTCCAGAAAAGTCCCATATAAAAATGGCATTTAAAAATGCCATAAAAATTCCTAAAACAGGAATCTGCAAAAGAAAAGGTGAATTAGAAAGTGCTGCCAAACTGAGTAATCATTGTATCACAACCTAGCTCAAAATGATACAACTGATGTAAATTTAAAATAATTGAGAAGAAACTCTGCTGTTGGGTTCGCTCCTGAAAAATGGACTTGGAAACACTTTAGACTTTTACTCTGCAATCAAGGAGCTTGGAAAGTTTCCTTAAAGAAAGAACAATCTGAAATATCAGTGGGGCTGTTTTCCAACAGACATAGCAGTCACCAATTCACACTTCGAGAAGAAAGGGGCAGAATGAGGAAATGTAATAGACACAGTATCAATTGAAAATAATTTAAGAAATAAAATTGTGAGAGTAATTAGACCTGAAACGTTGGATCAGCCCAAACAGTTAAAAGGAATTATCAGCATGCTCACTTCAGTTACCTCCTCTGCACAGGCTGTGTTTAAACCTCCCAGTAAAACACTGATTGCACCTGATCACCCAATCAGTTCCAGTTAGAGGCTGGACGGCTGAAATCGATACAAACCGCAGCACTCCCCCCTCTGCACAGAGAAAAAATGGATCTCTGATTCCTCAGGGAAAACTGCACCTTTTCCCCAACCACACTCCCTTATTTATTCAGTGATTTAGCTGTAGGGCAGCAGCTGAAATATCATAACTGTGGATTTATAGAATTGTCAACTTTCTCGAGTTTCACCATTCTCTTTTGCCAGTGTTAAGTGTTTCTTCCATTGCAAACAAGGTAAACAGATGGTCTGAATTGTCTTGTTCATGCAGGGTTTCTGTGGTCTAACCAGCTATAGAAGCTTTTATGTTTCCAGGAGTAGCTTGAAAAGATAAATCTTATCATTCTCTGCCAGTCCCTACTGTTTTATACACAGGAAATAAGAACTCCTCATATTTTAGAAATCTCATAACAAACAGGACATTGACATGGCAAGTTACCCCTGAATGTGGTGCTGATGAACTTACACCAATTTGGATGGGATTGCCAATGAGTAGATTTGTTCTTTCTGACATCTAAGAGAAATTGGTAATTATTAGATTTGTTCCTCCTCTTCTGTAAGGGATCTGGTTTTCTGCTGGCTGCTGGCAGAATTGAAGTGTGGAGTGATGTGTTGACCTAATATCAAAATAAGGATTTTGCAGTAGTAAGTATATTTATATAGTATATTAAATATATTTGTAACTCCCCCAAGTCCATGTTCCAGCCCACGTGCTGGGATATCCTGTAGAAGAAAACATCCCACAAGTATTATTCTGCTCCTCAGAATCATCTGTTCTTTTCCACCTCCTGGATCCAAAGATAGTTTACACACATCTCTGTTGTGTGAACACAGTCAATTGTATGAGGATGATGCCTCTCTCTGCATTTGCTTGAAAAGGATCATTATTCATTTGTTGTAACCATAATCTGAGAAAAACCAAAATATCTGCACGAGAAGGCAGGATTTTTAACACAGCTACAAGGCTGATTAATTTTACTGACATTTTTACTGCTGCTCTGTGTGTAGTTATAAAACCATTGTAGTACTATCTGTGAAAAGAGGACAGACTACTACAGAGTATGAGTAGCAAATCCAAGCTGCCAGTCTCACTTAGAGCAAGGGGAAGTGACATGATAAGGAAATTTTACACTCAAGTGTCTAAAATTGTTGCCCTCATCATAACACTGGTGGGAACAACAAACTGGGAAAGTTTCTGAAAAACAGCAGCATAAACAAAGCACTTTGGGGAGTGTTGCCCTTGATATCAGGCTGGAAAATATCATTCTGTTTGTTTTGTCTCTGCAAAATATTGGCCACGGTGTTCAATAATAGGGGAAAAAAGCACAAAAATGCACAGCCCTGTCTAGAACAGCTCTTATCTGTAGCCAACAAGTTTGCCCATGAGCCACCAGTAAGATCAAATGAGTTTTGTGAGTTAAAAATAACCTGACTGGGAGTTTATTAAAAAAATATAGAAGTGGTTAAATGGTGTGTTAGTGTGTGTATGTGCAAGGTCTTGGGGTGGGTTTTTTGTTCTGGATTAAGAATGTGGGAGAATTGTGATGTTTTCCTCTCCGTTGTGTCTCAGGGAACGCCACAGGAACTGGAATAAGCTGTCCATGCTCTAAGGAGATTTAGAGTAGAAGTGAGGGAGTGAAGAGTCAGAGATGATGGCTCAGCCAGGATTTAGGCCTTTTCACCTGCAGGGAACAGGCCCCCCAATAAAGTGTGTGAGGCACCTGATGGAAGGTCCATTTATGTGAGAACCAGTGATAATCTGTAGGACTCTAAACCCATTTACTGTGCTCTTTAACTTCACTGGGTTTGCTCAGATAACTCTGAGCTGTCATCTCCCTGTTTCTGAAAAATATCTAAACCTGAAGGATCCAATCTGGCTGGTACATAATCCTAAATGGCCCCATTGGATATGGATTCTGCCTATCAGTTCTCTCCCTGTTTGTCTGGATAAGATTCATTCAAGCCCTATTGATCACAATTAAGGGTTGAAATTAGAAATTGACTTTCATTAGCTCAAGGCAAACGAATCTCAAGGCACTGGAGGAGGTTGTACTCACTTTCTGTTAGCAAAGTTGACAATCAGGTTCAGCTGGAATCCAAAAGTGCAGTGGGAAGGCTGTATCCCAATACCTTAATGTGACAGCTACCAAGGGAATTACTTTCAGAAGCAGAAGAAGGGAAACTGGAAACACTGAGGGGGTGGATGCAGACAGATATGACAGGATTCTGAGAACCTGGGATTCCTGACAGCGTAGGCCTGCAGAGCCCACCCACTGAGCTTTGGCAGGTAATAATCTAGGAAATTATCATACACTTATTTTAAGAGAATCCATCGAGATGTTTGATCCTAGATCTTCATTACACACACAGCAAGGCTTTTGCTGCTGGAGCTCTGTTATTTTCCCAATTATCTGGAAGGCAAGAAGAGATTTCAGAATGGATTTTGTAATGGTGCAGCATCCAGTGAAGTGAGCACAAGCCTGACCATGTTCTGCAGAACCTATCATCATGATATTCCTGTAGGAAAAAAAATGTTCAGTCAACTTAGATGTTGCTGCTCCTGAATGGAGCTGGCTGAGATCCTCGTGCTCTGTGTGTGGGTAATGAAGTTGCAAAAACCTGGCACGGGGAGGAATCACTGCAACTAAAGAGCTGAGATTTACCCTCCCCTCCCCAACTGCAGGGTTTCTCCAGGAAACTCCTCCTTTCAACAGAGCAACCCAGTGCAAAGGATGGGAATGAAATGTTTACAAACAGTGGAATTTGTGTGGTGCTGCTCAGCTCATTCCTCTGACACAAAGCCACTGGACAGCTTTGTCTTACAGCTCAGCAGATTAAGCACAGGGGCTGGATCTGTGTGCTCCTACAAAAGCCTTCCTTCTTCCCCCTCCTCCCTCCCAGCCCCATGAACATATTCTAAATCTGGAATATAAAGCAGTGTGTATGTAATTGGGGGAAGAAATGGAATATATTTCCTGGTGACAGGGGAGTTCAGGCTCTGCTGGGACAAATGGCAGAGCCTTTAATGAGCTTCACGGTGCAAGATTTAGTGGCATGGTGGAGGAATTCCTGTCAGAGTGGGGCTCTGATAGCACTTATCAAAGAGTACATGCTACTTATCTAGCTGAGGCAGGGAACTCTAGCTCCCTTTAACTGTCAGCACATCTATAATCCTTCCAAGTCTGGAATTGTTGATAGAGTGCCAAATATCTTGGGTTGTGGATTGCCAGAAAGAGGGAGATCTGTGTTTGTCATCTCAAACAAAGCAAATGTAGCTGTTTAATGAAATTCTGCTGAGCTTTTAATATGGCATAATATAAGCATGGTTGGTCGTGGGTGTTTTCAGTATTGTTTTGGAGATAAAACAGAGGGATTGGGATATAGAGAGATTTAGGGATTATAGCTATCTACCTACAGATAGATAGCACAGGCAAACCCAGCTATTTATGTTGCTATTTTTGCACGATGGAAGTCTTAATATACACACTGGAATGTTCTGGTCAATTAGTACCTTTGTGGCTTTATGGACGTGGTGTTAAAGGACATTGGAGATGAGACAACGTTGTAGCATTCAGCAATGAAAAAATAACATCAAATAGGACAAAAGAGCCTCTGCTGAATGGTGTAATCAGCAAGGAGGCTATTTTAATTCTAACTCTCCATGAATCAACATCTGTCTGCTTGCTGCTTTATCTTTAAAGGCAAACACACACAGACATGTGCATGCACAGGCTCTGGAAATAAATATATTTTAATCTAAGGCTGATTGAGGCTGTGGTTTCACTCCTGAAACCCAAGTCCTGTGCTAAATCTCAGCACAGTTTCTGCCAGCTGCAGTACCAGGGTTTAGCTCAGGGTTCCTGCTCCCCTTCCCCAGTCAGAGCTCATCTAAAATTTCACACCACTGGCACCTGTGCTGGTGATTTACGTGGCACTGACAGTGGCACATGAAGAACAACAACGTCACCAACTCCTCTCATCTCACTTCTTGCCAAGTGAGTAGAAGCTCATCACTTTCAGCTCTCTTGATGGAGATTCTCACTGAGAGGGGCACAGCACCTTCTGCCCTTACCCTGCTGGAAGGTGTAGCTGTTAACAAGAATAATTACAGATGAGTAATTCCTGTTCCCTGATCAAAACAGAGAAACAAAACAAAAGGGTTATCAAGCATTGGCACAGGCTGCCCAGGGAAGTGGCTGAGTCACTGTCCCTGGAGGGATTTAAAAGCCATGTGGATGTGACACTTGGGGACATGGGTTAGTGGTGGCCTTGGCAGTGCTGGGGAACACTTGAACTCAATCTTTAAAGTCTTTTCCAACCTAAATGATTCTATTCCTTTTTTCCCCCCTTCATCCTTAACAGAGCCCTTGGGCTAACAGCTCCTGCAAGCTGACATTTTCCTTCACTTCCTTTTCAACTCAAGGGTAAGAGCAGTTAAATCCAGTAAAATAAATGTTGATTGATGGAGTTTATTCATCATGCCAGGCTAATGAGGCATCATAAATGTATTTGTGAGTGTGTAAAATCCATTGGGGGCAATGGCTTCAGTTGGATAAAAGGTACAAAGTCTTCTTGTTTCACTTGTCTTGGAGGGAGGAACCAGCTGAGCGTGTCACTGTTGATTCTGATTTTCTCAACCTTCACTGGTGCAAATAGGTTCTTTTGCAAAATTCTCCAGGGGAGAAACATGACAAAGCAAGCCTGTCTGGTTTTTGAGTTTATCCCCAGAGATGCAAACAAACAGCAGAATCAGATCCTCAATTTCAAGAAGGAAAATACATGAACATTTCCATTTCTCTTCTGCTGGCATAGTTTGTTTATGGAGTTGTGGCTGACAGGACTTTTGTGGCTCATCAGTGTCCCTGTTCCATTAACCCATGTTTGCTACAGACCTGGTTTCTGTTCTATAGGAAGAGAGAAAGGTTCCTCTATATCTATATATATATCTATATATATCTATATATATCTATATATCTAGATATATCTATATATATCTATCTATATCTATCTATATCTATATCTATATCTATATCTATATCTATATCTATATCTATATCTATATCTATATATATCGATATAGATATCTAGATATCTATATCTATATCTATCTATCTATCTATCTATCTATCACAGTGTATATTGATAGTAAACTGGGGATCTTGACCTAAAAATATCTGAAAGTCTGCAGTTAATGGTCTGAAAATGTCTGCCTGTGTTTAGGAATGTTTGTCATAACAAAATTACAAAGGAAATTACAAAGCCCATTCCTTTAACATGGGCTGCTTGTTTGCATCTTAATGAGATACTTTCTCATTAGTCCAAGAAATGCAGGTCAAAGAAACCCAGGCAAAATCTGATAATTTTGCATCTCTGTGGCCCTGTTCATCTCAGGAAAGCTGGTCTGAGTCAGTGAATATGGACTGTCTGTTAACTATCAATATTGTATCTGCAGAGAAGAGCAAATTAACTTTTCCTTGCAAAAATACCTCACCACAGTATCTGTGCCTTAAATCAGTGAGAGGTTTGTTATTTGTGTTGATATCTCCCTGTGTTTTGCAAAGTTCAAGAGAATAATATTTCAATATCGTATTCCTGTGGGGATGATGATTGTGCTAGTTAAAATTTCCTGTAAATTGAAATGTTACTTTTAAGGTCATTATTCTTCGTGCATAAGAATGGAAAGAACATGATGCATTTGTAAGGGAACAGAGTATTGCTGTGGAAAATGTCAATTGTAAATTGTTCCTCTCGTGTATACAGGGATTCTGATGTCAAAGGTAAATGTTCTGCTATTAAATGGTATTTCTTTAGCTATAGAAAATGTTCTCAGCCTCAGCCATTGTCTTCTGAGGATCAGCTTGTCTGATTTGGGACTCAGCTCTGGGAGCCTGACACTCCCATTTATCATGAGCAGCAAAGACAGAGCAAGTGGCAACATCCTGACTTGCCAGAGGGAATTTTCTTCCTGTCCTCCTTCCATTCAGGTTTTTAATGACCCTTCTGTCTTGGGAGAAGGGTGCAGGTGCCCTCCTGGCCCAGGCACAGAACAAACAACTCCGTGGAATGAACAAGTGAGGGCTCTTCTGCTGCATTTAAGGTAGTTCAGGTGATCATTTTCCATTAGCAAAAACTGGAACTACATCTGAGTGTTTTGACTCTTAACTTTCCTGGGATGTGACCATGGAACTGAGACATTTACACTGAACTGTGCTGAGCTCTGTGCTGACTGCCCTGCTTTGGCTTTGCCACCAGGATGGCAGTGTTTGCATCCCATAATTTCCTGACTGGAAAAGGCCCATGGCATTCCCACCCCCATCCCTCCATTCAGAGCCTGAACATGAATTACTGCACTGGGTGAAACACAGATCAAACCAGCAATTCACGTGCTGGGCTGAGCACAGAGGAGGGAAACTGCATTTTTCAGCTCTGAAAATGTTCTCAAGACTTAGGTAAATCTTTGTCAGTCTGTCAAGTTTAAACATCAGCTCCTCCATGCCAAAACTTGCTTCTGCCAAATTCCAATTTGCATTTTCTGAGGGGAAAGGTTGAATTTTGGCTTTGCCTTGTGAAGGCGTGCAAGAGCACACAGCATACCCACTATATTTACTTTCTAAACAATACAAACTCTTAGCTCTTCCTCCAAGAGCAGATGTTCTATTCCTTTTATGGGGTTTCATTGCCTTCTGTGTACTTTTTCTTGTTTGTCTGTGCTGGGAGGGGAAGTTGTAAGGAGAGGAGCTGGCCTGAGATCCCAATCAGAGAAAATACTCACGCAGGGTTTATAAAGCAGGATAACAACATCCCTGTTTCCAGTAACTACCACCACTCTGTTGGCTTTATTTTCCTTTAGTGAAGAGCAAACTGCCTTTTTAATAGACCTATTCATTATAACTTAGAAGAATGCTTCTCCCAAGAGGCAATAGTCTGCTCAGAGCTCACTATTTTGTGTGTGAATTTAGGATGGAGGTTTCTTCCCCTCGTGCATCCCTTTCCATTAATCCACAGTGTGATTTTCCTGCCACTTTGTCACCCTCACCCAACAGGGTGACATTGTTGCCACGAAGTTTATTCCATCCTGAGTAAATATCACATTAAGATATGTCACTTAAGAGAAGGTGTGTATAGCACTGTTTAACTTTTAAATGCTTAACAGATCAAAATAATGAAAATAAATTGCTCCTGAGTTAAGTACAGGAGGAGGGCCATGAATTTTAAACAACTGGCCTCAATTATCCCTCCTCCTGTGGTGCTTCCATTCAGATAAGCCTGCAGCAAAGCACTTGGCCTAGAGATGTTCATATGCTGTGGTCTCTCCATGGAAACAGCCTTAAACCAGAGAAAACAATTCCATTTTTAAAAAGGCTGAATCTCCTTTCCAGTTGGCTCCTAAAATAACTTTGAGCTCAGCCTCACACGTGCTAACTGCATGTTAACTCAGCAAGGGCTGAGGGATGTTGTTAGAACCATTTTAAGGAGAAAGTTGGGGACACTGCTGTGACAATCACTCCAGCTGCCAGTGTGGCCTTAAAGAATGATCTGTTCTTCAGCACTGCATGTTAATGTGGTGGCCCTTTAGGGAAGCTGAGGATTATGAGCTTTCCTGAACTCGTATTGTGGAACCCTGGCACCAGTTAACCATTTGCATTCTTTTGCAGAGGCAGAAATTCCAGTTCAGGTTCTTTCTTCCAGCTCTTTCAGCAGCTGCAGGTGAATGACCTTGTCTGTTCTTCCCTGTTCTCTCCAGAGAAACCCAAATTTTCTCAAACACATAGGAAAGGGAAAGAATCACCATTTTGGTTCAGTCATAATTAGCCTGAATGTAAAGCCCAACAGAGAGTTTCAGCATCTATTAAAATTAAATATGTATTATAATCTCCCTTGGAACTGAATACTGATTCCTTTTGCATCATTTCCCCCTCCATGGCTCTTGCACAGTAAATTTGCCTTAAGAGAAGGTTGTATTTAAGAAAATAACTCAAATTATTCTGACCATATGTCAGGGATACCCAGCATGTCTGTATTTTACAGACATGACAGCTTGATCCAAGAGACATAAAAAAGCCATTCTTGTTTTGGTGATTTTGGGGAGGGAGTGCTGCTGTGAACAACCTGGCTATTTCAGCAATCCACTGGTGGCACACAAAGCCCCCACTGTTCACAGGGTTGGGAACTGGGACAAAAGATAAGTCAAGACTTTCCTGACTGGATGCCAACTCCTTTGTGAACTGTCTGAAATGCCCAGATTATGTTGATGCCTTATCACCAGGAGAAACAGCAAATGCTGTACAATTGCTTCACTCACGTTGCCAGGACGTGACATCCTCTGGGTAAATTATGTCTCCTTTTGGAATCCAAATTATTTTTATCCTCATTTTCAAGGTTCTACCTTATTTTAGTCCATTTGTTTCCTCTTTGTTGATGGCCTGTGCTGTGCCAGCTTCCTGCAGGCTGCTGTTCCCTTGTGCAGCCATCAGTCTGTTCACCTTTCAGACCCTCTGTGCCCGTTATATCCTCTCTGATCTTGGATGATTCTGTTTCCCTCTCATCCTTTAGCTTTCTTCAAGATTAATGTTTCCATCAGCCTTCCACTGCTGACTCATTCCTGATCTCCTCCCTGACCTGCTCCCACAAACTGGAATATGTCAACCTATGAAAATCATTTACTTGAGACAGAGAATGGCCAGGAAAATATATGGATAATTAGATAATCTTATCATTTCTCTTGCTGTTCAGTGCCTGTCCCCATAAAGCTTAAAGCTATACCCAATTTTGACCTGTATTAATGCACACATCCAGCCATGGGCCTACAGAACTGAGCCTTCATTTGCTCTTTTTTTTTGGAGATTATTATCCTTTGCTCAGAAGCTGCACAGCTCCTTTCCTTTCTGACAATTCTGGACATTTCTCAAGTGTTTCTCATCCAAGAGTTTTCAAACTCATCATTCATCTCCTTGACTATCCCATCTCACATGGATTAAATTTTGCCTCGAGTTATTTCTTAGCATGGGGAAAAATGGGATTCTGGAATTGATTGGTTTACCAAAGAAAACCTGTATTAAAGCTGAGCATAAGCCTGAGTTTTCTTAACTTCCTCTCCTGGCTGCTACAATTTCTTCCTGTGCCAAGCTAAGACACAGCAAATAAAATTCCAAAGGGTTTCTTGGGCTTGGTTACACCAAATTTAGCATCACTTTTGTCCTGGGGGAATATTGTCTCTCTAGTTACTCTGAGATACTTGGAATCTCTCAGGAAAATGAAATGGTGTTGTTTCCTGTTTTTCTTCCTTGACTTCTTTCTATAACCTGAGGGGGGCTGGATAAATCTGGAAAAGATTGCCAGCCTGAGGGACTTGTTGGACCTGGAATCAGTAGGTTTGTGGTGAAAAGTGGGCACTTCATGCTGTGGTTCTGTTGTCCAGCTGTCCTGGGGACCAAGCTGGGGTGCAGGGATGCCAAGCTGCCCTCAGAGGGTGGATGGTGGCAAAGGGACAGCAGGAGAGGAAAAGCATTTCTCTTCATTGGGGTTTTTTCAGTGGCCAGCAAGTGAAAACCTCCTCTGAGGAGCAGGGCAATAATGGGAGATGGAAGGCAGTGTGCTCAGTTTTGGAGAGTTACTGGAGCTGCTGCTGCAGCCATCTGGAGAGAGATTTGCAGTCTGCAGCAGGAGATGAGACAGAGAGGGAACAGAGGCCCCAAAATGTCCTGCAGTGTCTCCACTCCTGAACACTGTGGGTAGGGGAGGAGGAGAGAGGAAACCTGTGCAGCTCAAACTGCCCTTTGATATTTGAGTGAATTGATATTTCACTTCCCAGACCACTGCTTTCCACATGCCCTAAAATTTAAAACAAATTGGAAATATTTCAGAGCTGTGAGTACACACAGCCTAATCTGTTTAATTGCTGTCTGACAATATGAAATCACTTGTGAATGTATACCATTCAGTAAAATAATAATTACCATAGCAACACACACTACATCTGAAACATAGCTCTTCCCTACAAAAACCCAAAACCAGCAAGGCTGAACTCTTCACACAGCTCTGAGAGCAATTAGTGAGGTTTCTTCTCCCCTTTCAAATCACTGTGTTTGAAAGAGGCCGACAGATGTCGAAAGGTAAATAACAATCAAATGTTGTTTCTCCACTCCAGCCTTAATTAGGGATAAATCAGTGCATTGTGTCTTTGATGGCAAAAATTGTAACTAATTCTGTACCCCAAAGCAGGGACGGGATGGCAGCAGGGACACCATCCTGGGCCTTCTCAAGTCCTGCCCCCACTTGACCCAAAGGAAAATACATTTATTTTCTGGGACCATTTCCCCAGGTCTTTTGCTGCAATTTTTCAGTGGGAATGTTCACTGCACCTTAGAACATGAAACTGTATTTCTGGAGATGCAGTGGCTCAAATAGAGAGGTGACAGTATTTTATTGAGGCATTTTCCTGTTCTGAAATGTGTAAGGCCTTGGCTTTGTGTGTGTTGCTGAAGAATATTGGAAAATGGGGTGACTTTGTGTGAGTATCCTCACACAAAAATTAGGTAAAATGCTTCAGTTTGAAGAACCACATTAATTTTCCTTTACCTGTTTTGTTTCTCCCACAAGAAAGTCCTACACTGGATCCTGCTAAGATCCATATTTTTTTACTAAAAGAACACTAAGGAGTTTGACAGGAATTTGGAGGCAAAGGTGTTTGCAAGAGCATGGAATCAACAAACCAAAGTTAATCCCAGAAATTCAGTGCAGTTCAGTCTTTTTCTAGAACTGCAATGATAACATCTCTGGGAATATTGCTTGATTTTTATTTATTTATGTACAAATGTATGTACATGAAGAGTTCTGTGATTTTCCTTAACTGGTACCATTACTGTCAGTAAAATTCAGGTCCCTGAGTTCAGAGCTCCCAACCACAAAATGACTCAAAAATTTGGTGTAAGAAAGAATAAACCCCAGTCTGAGGTGTGTGATTTGTTCCCCTCTGTGGTTTAAAATGACAGAAGTGAGGATGAAGAGACTTTGCCCTGCAGGGAGTAAAAAGCTCCTGAGCTGGGTGAGTGATGGATGGCTACAGTAAAAGTGGTTTTCTTTCCAGAATGAATTTAGAAGTCACTGGGTCCATAATGTGAACTCTGTGGTCTGCTGCCCTTGGGGGATTTTTTTTTTTCTTTTTTGGTGTTTTGTTTTGGTGAGGAAGAGAAATTGTTCCCAAAGATGAGCTTGTTTACAGAAGTGCTTATGGGATGTGTGCAGTTGATTTCCTGCCCGTTATCCCAGCAGCACTTGGTCAGTAGGAGCAGCAGGAGGTTTGGTGCCAAAACCACTGAGGATCCACTGACAATCCACCCCTTGAATATTAAAATTGATGCCAAACCCTCTCTTGTCTTGCTGTTGATTTACATAAGCAGGTGATCATTGCTACAAACCAAAAAAATCCATTTTTCTTTCTTTCTCAAGCAGTGGAAAGGTGTTTTCAGTGCAGGCTCCTCTGTCCTTCTGCAGGGAAAGAGCCACTTTTGGGAGCTCTTCCCTAAAAGATCCACCCTGATCCCGAGCTGACACACTGCAGGATACCTGAGCACTGCAGATTATCCAGGTACATAAGAGCATTATGCCATTAGCAGGACTGATTTGTGCCATTTCATTAAGAATTACCTAATGGCAGAATGAGAATTTTAAAGCCAAAGCTTGGTTATATCAGTGCACTTAATTACCATTATTTTTGGATGCAGCTTAGGGCTGTGTCAGGAAATGCATTTAAATTAACTTTTCATGTGCAAAGCTTAAAAAAACTAACAGATAATGGACATTTTTGTATTTTATTCTGCATATTCAGAGTAGCTTCATAGAGAAATTTTTTTCCTAAGTAATTTATGTTCAGAGAACAGAATTATTTCTTTGCCTACCTGCTCAAAATGTATGAAATGCAAACACAAATGTGGGAGAGGAGCAGAGAACTATTTTTCTCCAGAAAAATACAGAACCCTGTCTTTTCCCCCACTCCACTGATTACCTAAAACAGAATGTCTGAAGTTTTCTGTGTTTTCAGCAAACTGCTTCTTCGTGGGTGTGAAAACAACACTTTGATAACTCCATCTGGCTTTTTTATCCCTTGTCCTGTTTATTATTTTGTTGCAGTGGATTTCAAATTTTTATCTGTGTTTCTCTAGGGTAGAATTTGTAGTTTGCAGTTGCTTGGATGCTCAGCATCAACAAATCCTTTGGAAGGACTTTTCCCGGGAAGCAAGGACATGTTTCTATTTGCTGTTGAAATTGCTTCTTTATTCACTTTTCTTTTTCCTAGCCTGTGCTTTCTGGGTTTCCATAACAACACAAAAATGCTTTCTATAGAGCCTTAGTTTTTTCCAACAAAATTCTGATTTTGTTTCCCCTTTTTTCTCCCTTTTTTTTTGTTGGATTCACCTCAAAATGAGCATTAATTGGACCCAACAGTGGGAAGAACTTCTTTTAGTAAGGAATTCATAGGTCAGGATTGCTTCCTGTGCTCAAATATGGTTTTTTCCAGGGAACATGCCTGCAATCTTCACATTTTCCATATTTTTTTCCCCTATTATTCCATAGCAATATATCACAGCAACCCAATTTCCAGCCAGGAGATCTCAGGAAGAGCTTCCAGCACCTCTGGGAGCTCTGACAGGAGGGGATGGCTCAGGACAGACCCAGCAGGTTTAGGAACACTCTGGGCTCCTTCAGTGGGATCCTTCCCAGGCCTTGGAACCAGTGCTGCCCTTCACTGGATGCACCTTTTGGCAAGGCCTTCTGATTAAAAAGGCTTAATTTTATTATTTTTAACCACTCTTGTCAGTTTGAAAGCATTAATTGAATTTTGCCTGTGTGTTTGTATCTCCAGAGAGATTATTTGTGACGTGAAGGATGGAACAGTGAGAAATTTCATGGCTTTCTACTGATTTCTTTTTCCCCCTCAAGCTATCCTTTCTTGTTATTTCTGCTTTAAATTTCTTTAAACCCCAGATTTCTTAAATAGCATTAAATTTATGGAGCAACTTTTGATTTCAGCTTGAGGTTCACACAGTAATTGTGAATTGGGAACAGAGAGCAATGTCATCTTGAAGTCACTAGGTTAGAATGTTTTTTCCTTTGGTTTGATATTAAATAATTCATCTAGAAAAATGGTAGTAAAGGGATTTAGTAATGCTTTGGTGTTACTTTGATCCTGTTGTTTACAGGTAAGTTTTCAGAATTTCAGCACATGGGGGATCAGTGTCACTCCTGTGTTTTGAATGCTGATGGTCTGGAAATGAGGGAAATGCAAATATTTTCTAAAGTGTTGAGGCCCAATTCAAGGTCAGTCACTGCTGGCAAAAATCCTCCCTGCAATTCAAGCCCTCACAGGAAAGAATTCCTTCCCAATATCCATTCTAAACCTCTCTCCTCTTTTCTAACATAGATCTTTTTTCTAATGCTTGTGCAGAAGGTTTGGACTTTTAACACATTCATAAAACAGCCAAAATATGAAACCAAAGGTATTTATAGTGCCTGAAAGAGTTTTTATTTGTGGGTACAAATTCTAATACCTGAGCAGATGGCAGCACCTGCAGGGTTACAGATGTTTGTATCCCTTGGTGCAAAACCCAAGTCCTGTTGTGTTTCTAAAGATTGATTGCTGAGAGTTTATTCCAAAACCCATTGTAACAGCCACAGTAAACAGAAATAGTAGACAGAAAAGGCCACAGTTTTTGGAAGGTTATCCAAGATGTGTGTGGAGGTTGCTCCAAAGAAAGCCCAGTTCATTTTCTCTCTGTTCTTCTCTCATTTTGTGTGTTTAAAGCTGCAAACCACACTGTTAAAGTGTGAGTGCATTGAAGTAATTTACTTTACAAGATGTGTTAAAAGGTTTTGCTGCATTTAGATCTTCTCTCACGTGGTGTTAAAATGTTTCTTTCAGTTCCTCAAAATCCCCTGTGGTTGTTATTGAAGGCTCCTCCACCAGGCATTGCCTCTGCTCATCATTCCTTCCTCCATTTTATTTTCCACTTTCACTGGCTTCATTAAGTGTCTCCAGATGAGGATTTAAAAGATGGGTTGGAGGTCACATCATCCTCCCCAATTTGTAATTATGTCCCTATTATCTCTAAAATCAAGACTGATCTTATTAAGTAAAGAGATTTCCCTCCCACTCCCTTGGGCATGCTAACCTGATTAACACAAGGTCATTCTCCAACTCTTTAAGTTGCTTGAACTACTTGGTTTTTTGCCATATCCCAACAAATAAGTTGCTTTTCACTCTGTGTCCAACCTGTCACATCCCTGCACTTTGCTGTTGGCCTCATATCTTGAAGATCAACAGAGTCATCAATTAATGAGTGGAATTTCAGATGAGCCTTCACATGGATCATGAATCTTGGGACAGAATTTCTCTGCTTTGTCCTGACTGCTTTCCAAGGCTGTTTTATTTTATTCTCTGTGTTATTTTCTTTATTCCCTTACTAACAACAGCAAAGCACCCAGGTGCTCCTCAGCCTGGCAGAGCTCAGATATTGAATGTCAATTGTTTCATATCCCTGCTCTTCATTTTTTTGGGAGGTTTGGTTTGTTCTTTTAGAGAATTGTTGAAAAAAACTGCTGCCTTGGGTCTTTTAGTCTCTATTTTCTCTGCTGCTTCCTGTGTTGTGGATAAACCTGCATCACTCCTAAGCTCAGCACCGTGTCCAATTCTCCAGCACAAAATTTAAACACAGACTCCAGTAGGCCTGAACAAAAGGTCACACTTCAAAGCCTGGAATTCCTGTCCAAGGCAAGAACAGCAGCATCAGGCACGTTCTTTGAAATTTGCTGGGTAATTGAATACTTCTCCTCTCTTCAGGAAGCTCTCCAATAAATTCAGCTCAGAAAGTATCAACAAAACTATTGTCTGCCACTGGGCTGTAAATCTCCCTGACATCCAAGTCACACTCAGGACTTCAGCAACAGCAACTTGTACATCTTAATGTGGTGAGCAATCAGCTGGAAGCAAATTATTAAGAGAAAATTTCAGACTGGTTTTGCCTTTTGTGTTGCAAACTGTTGCCTTTAAACTGTGGGCGTCTGTCTGAACACGAAGTGTCCTGGGGTGAGTCACTGGCAATTTACCTGTCTCTGCATGAAATTGGTAATTATTGATCAGCACATGCAATAGGAACAATTCTGGGCTGCTTGAGAAGTTGTGTAGGTGTTGAATGTATTTACAGTAATTATGTATTTACAGCTAAAATCAGAAAGAGGAAAAAAAAAAGATACGGGACTTTGCTGCCAAAATGTCATGCCCTCCCCTCTTTTGTTTGAAAAATAAAGCAAATATTCTCCAAACCCCCGTGCCCCAGGCATAGGTGCAGTTCCTGCCTCTGTGCAATGCATATATTGTGTAATTCCAATAGCCCAGTGGAGTCTCAGTGCTCTTTCTGCTTGTGATTTCACTTCATCACTAACAAGTCTTTTTGGAAACAGCAGGAGGGAATTTTTCAGGAATCCACCTTGCCTTTTGTGACTCCCTGTGCTCTGAAAGGCTCTGCACCCCTGGGGGCTGCTGTGCCTGGGGGTGCAGGGCTGCAGCTTCCAGCAGCTTCTCCCCACCCACGGGAGCAGAGCTTTGTAATCAGCATTAGGATATCATTGATTCTTCCCTAATCCTCCAACAATTCACTCCAGGGATTCCTGCTAACGATCCTGTATTCTAACTTATGGGCAATTATAAGAATAATAAATACATCCTGCACAACATGAAGTGGAGTTTTAACCTAAAATGGCCTTCTCTCAATGCCAATTTGGCTGTTCCCTGGTTGAGCTCCACATTTCTCTTTCCAGTCTTACGGATATCAATAATTTGGGGGCAAGATTACACAAAGCCTGATCCTGCAAGGTGCTGAGAGAGCTCAGCTGTTTATGGAGAAAGCTCCATGTTCATCACTGACTTGATTAGTTGGGTTTGTTTGGATGAGAAAGTTTTCTAGAGAGGGATGAGGAAGGTTGGCTGTTACATTTTCAGTCTGGATGTTCCCAGGTGCCTGACACACCTTGTTCTGCAAGAAATGGCCACTCAGACTCTTGCTCATCTGTATTGGTAAATTTTAAACAAATTTAAAGTACAAAGGTGGCATCTCCTGCCATCAAAGATCTCATTTCCAAACACTTGTTGTGCCCTTGTTGTTCCAGTGCTAAATCTGGGAGGAGAAGCTGTCTGTGCAGGGGGGGACACTGAGACTCTCTGTACTTTTAATCAAATTGTTGCTTAATTTACACTTTTCCCATGTAACACATGTTTTACACCAGATTATTCAGCTACTGAGCCTGCTGGGCTCTGACATTTGTCATTATGTTAAAAGCTTGTTCAAAGGCAACAAATAAAACACTTTTTTCTTCTAAGTGAAATTCAGACAGACAAATCCAGCTGTTGCCTGTAAAAATAGCTACAGATGTCCTCCACAGGAAAAAGGTTTTCATGCGTTGTTATAGCAACAGAAATTCAGGAGAACTTTAAGATTAGATATTGGCTATTTTTTTTCAAAACTCCCATTAAAAATACCCATCACAAATCATTTGCTTTTTAGAGAACCACTCTGATTTAATAGGGAGAAATTATGCAGTATAAAATTAATTCCAACTTGCAGGTTGTATCCACCACTTTTGGATGATATGAAGCATGATCTGGTTTTAATCAGTGGTCCAGTGTCAGCTTGGAATATTCTCCATGTTACCTGTGTGGCATTTTTTAGGTGTCTTGATGTGGGACACTTCTTAATTCTACCCTCACTAATCATTAACACACACACAGAGAATTGTATACCCACGTTTTCCACAGAAATAGTTGTGTTGTGGCTGGAAGTCTGGAAATACAATGAGGAATTTATGCAGATATTTGGTTTTTTCAAGTCTGGTATTCTGACTTGAAAGCATAAATATTTCTCCTCTGATTAATGGACTTTTTTTAGCAAGTGTCAAATCAGCTCATTCTTTGCTTTGCAGCTGCTTTTGCCTTGAGTCCAATTTATATTCAGGGTGTTCCTTTCCCTGAGTTTAGAGATTGACACATGTGGCAGCAAGACTAATATTTCATTGGAAATCTTCTCATTCTGAGTGCTGCTTATTTGTAGCACAATTTGGTTGTGGTTCAAACCTCTGTTTGGAAGTTGTTCTAGTTACCTGTCCTAATTTCATCATAATAATCTAAACAATACTCGAATAAAAATCTCCCTCCCAAACAACTAACCTGGGTAGCAAATCATTATTCTTTTCATGCCATTAATGCTTCCCTTCTCTTGCCCTTCTCTCCTCCCCTTTTGACTGACAATTCCAATATTGAAATTGTAAATTCTTTGGGTCAGGGAGCATTTTGTCAGGGCTCAGAAGCCACCACAGTGAAGTTCCAGTGGAATGCCAGAAAAGACAGCCCAGATCCCAAAACTTCCAACACTCATCTGTGTATTCCTGGATTTTTGGGGGGACTGGGCCTTTCCATCACCACCATCCTCTGCTCCTGCTTTGCCTTTGCTGCTCCTTTACCTCATCCACAATGTGGAAAGTGCTGCTGCACTCAGTGTGCTCCTCGTTGGTGTGGAGGTGACAGGGAGGGTGTCCTGGGAGGTGCTGAGTGACAAAAATGACATCATTGGGATTCTTGTCACTGCCACTCACCAAACTCAGGACAGAAGGGCTGCAAGGGCCACGTGCAGAGGTGAAGAGGCTGAGGAGGCAGCACAAGGACCAAGCACTGCTCTGTTCTCTTCACACACAGCCCAATTTCCTTGTGCTGACCTTATTTACAGAGCTACCTCAGGAATTTGTAAGGATGGTAACAAAAAATAGGCAAATCCTTCTAGAGAATTCCAATTAAATATCCAAGTGCTGAGCCATTTGAAATGTCTTTGCTTTTGTGTCCAAACAAACACTGATCAACTGTCTAACACCTGCAAAATGAATGTAAGCAGTGTGAGACCTGACTGCAGACTATCAAGCACATTTTACTGTCACTCTGCAGCAGCAAATTTGTGTATTTCCACTGTTTGTTTCTTTTTTTCATTCAGATCTGTTTCCATGAGAAACTTTATCTTGGAAATGTTTTATGACTAATAAAAGTAATGTTACTCCTTAGGTCATCACCTGAGAGAGCTTAGTTCAGCCTTGTACAGTGCAGGACATTAAATTGAATCATCTGAGCAAAAATAGATCATCAGAGAGCAGCAGATGAATCCATGACTGGGAAATCTGCTGCTTTTTCCAGTCTGGACACGAGAGGAACAATCTCAGCTGAGGGGATGTTACAAAGCTGGCAGAGGAAAGACATGAGGCCATGGGAGAGAAAGGAACACCAGAACTGATGTGAGAATAATTGAATAAATCCCTGTTTTAATAAAATTCTGTATTTAAAGGAAGAGAACGCATCTGTTCTCCTCATAAAACCAAATACCCATCAACCTCCGCCTGCCATAAGTGACCATTTATGGCAAATAAAATCCACATGGTCCCTGGTTTTCTGACAGCTCTGTGGTGCTGTAGCTGTGGGATGTTTGATTTTATGTGGAAAAGGAAGTTAAAAATTAAAAATGAGAATCCAGGCTTGTGGTAATGCCACTTTATCCTTGTGGATTGGGAGAGCTGCTGCTCTTGTGTCTGGCTGCCTTCAGGAACCAGCAAAATACAACTTTCTTCCAAGAACAGAAATTGCTCCTGGTTCTTCCATTTGAGATATCAGTGTGTTTGTGGTTATCTATGATCAGGGTCATAAAGTAATCCTGGGTGAATTAGGAAAGTGTTCCAAGGCCTCCAAGGCCAGAGAGGAGCTGCCTTTGCAATCAGGCTCCTTTCAGGTAATGGCTTTTTATCTCTGCAGTTTGATTCCCTTTCTGTGTCATGAGGACATAAAGATGAAGGTAAAAACCTTCTGGAAATCAGTAAAAAACTTGAATTTACTTCTTGCCTTGCATCCTTGTGCCATTGCCTTTTGAAGCCTTTAGCTTAAAATAATGGAATTAATTCTTTTTTTTATATTCAGCAAGTGGTTAAAAATAACAAGCAGTTTCCAAATTAGTATTGACCACACAGTTAAATAAATAAGTGAATTCTGGCCCTGTTGAACTATTAGAAAACAAAGAGTTAATAAAAATGGGGAGCATAGAGGAAGGGGATATATAAAACACAGTTACTTAGCCTTATAAATAGCACAGAAATCACATTACACGGAGTTGCATACGAAATTGAGCAAAAATATGCAAATGATTGCCATGAAAAGACCCAGGCATGAAAATAGCTTTGCTTTTCTTCTGTTCCCTCCTATCCAGAATGGTTTTTCTCCAGAATGTTTACTCCCTTCCACGTTGCACATCAAGGCTTTCATGAACAGCAGGGATTTTTCTATTTCGATCTGGTTCACACGAGGATAGTCCATCAGAGACATCCTCCCTGGCATGTAATTAAAACAGTGTCCTACCTGAGCAGGGATCCAATCAATCCTAGCTGAGGGATGGGCCTGATTCCATGGGATCACTCTGCACCCTGGGAAGGATTTTACCAGACCCACTTCAGCTTTTCTCATCCTCTGCCTCCATTAGAAATTAACAGTCCAGTTTACAAACACTGGTAAATATTCACATTTTAAAAAAATCTATAAATAAGCATTGCAATCTACTTCCAATTAAATATTGAATGCAGTTTCAGTTAATGCTGTCACGTTCATCCTTGCCCAGTGCTTGGTAAACAAATCTAAACAAATGGGTGTGGGAGCTTTCAGAGAGAAACTCTCCTGGATTGCCTGCCAGGCTTTCCATTATTCATAATCGAGATATTTTTTTAATAAGTTGACCTGTTTAATGATAAAAATGCCTTTGAGTATAATTAAATTGAATTCTGTGCTTCAAGTGACCCTCTGATTCATGGGCATTTGCAGCAGAAAGAACAGAAATGAAATGAAATCCTTATTGAAAGGTGCAGTAATTAAGTCTCTCCGTTCTGTTCTCAGCAGCTGGGATAAAACAGGGGATCAGCGAAGGGTGTTGTCAGCAATGCACCCAAAGATCTGCCTGTGAGGGAGATGCTACCCTAAAAAAATGATTTAATTTTTTTTAATAGGGCAGAGAATTCTTAGAAGAATTGAAACCATGACAGAATATTCCTTACAGACAGAAGAGCTGGTTCTTCAGTCCTGCAGCATTTTACAGCCACAAATGAGCAGCCCTGACTGAGAACCACAAAATGTTACATCCCATGTAGATACCTCGTGGATTTTGCTTTGGCTGAGGGTTGCCTTCTCTTTCCTTGGAAATCCAGTGGAAATGTGCCTTTTCCCAGGCAGTCAGTACATTATTGGGTGCCTGGTTTGAATTATTAAGCAGCTAATCGGATTCCAAAGGCACATCTTTCTGTTGCCTTGGATTAAGGGCCTGATTACAATTCCTAATTAGTCACCTCAATTCCCACAGATTTCCCAGATAGTTAGGCCACACCACTCCCTTTGTGATCCAGCTCCACATTCCAGAGGCAGAAGACACAGGAATGTAGGGCAGGAGCTGGAGGGGGCACACACAGCACACTGCACAATGTGACTGCAGGTTACCTTATCAGGTTAATTAATTAAGGACTATGCTCAGGAGATCCCGTGTCTCTTGAATTACCCTCCTTCCTTTAAGGCAAAGAGCTGAGGGAAATTTCGCCTGGTTTTAATAGAATAGAAAAACCACGGAAAATAGGGCTGAAAAGCAGCTCAGGAGGTCATGGAGTCCATGCTTCTACTCAAGGTAGAACTCACTGAATCTAAACCTCATCCTGGGAGCTCCTTTTCTGACCTCACCTCAAATCCTGGCAGTGGAGATCCCACAACCTCTTTCTGCAAAGGCTGTTCCAGTTCTTGCTGATGGCAGCTACAGGTGGAAAGTTTCCCTGCTGCCCAGCCTGAATCCCTCCTGTTCATTTTTCAGTCTTGTTTATCCCTCCCTCGAAACAATCCCAAGCCTTCCTCAGCCTCATTGTTCTGTGTGTGAATTCTGGTGTTTCCTCTGTCATTATTTATTCATAGGCAACATTTTCTAAACTTTGGATCCTTCTCACTGCCCTCTGATTTGCATTTCTAAAAAACCTTTATGGCAGCTGAAGTGATTCAGATGGAGAGCAGTACATCAGAAAATAGAATTAGCCTTGAATCCTGCAGGCATCACCTCAAATCCTGGCAGTGGAGATCCCACAACCTCTTTCTGCAAAGGCTGTTCCAGTTCTTGCTGATGGCAGCTACAGGTGGAAAGTTTTCCTTCTGCCCAGCCTGAATCCCTCCTGTTCATTTTTCACTCATGTTTATCCCTCCCTCATTATTAGCACAGGAAACAATCCCAAGCCTTCTTTGGCCTCATTGTTCTGTGTGTGAATTCTGGTGTTTCCTCTGTCATCATTTACTCATTGTCACTGGATGACACGAAAGAACTACACTCACCCTTCAGGATGAGAAGTGAGCAGAGAAGGAGGAAGTTTATTATGATTTAGGGTTTATCTAAGGTTTGGAATTTGTTCAGGGATTGGAGGACAAGAGTAACACCTCTCTGACCCCAGTGGTTGACTTAGAAATCCATCAGTTTGTCTTTCCTCCTGGAAAGGAATGCATATTTACCAAATATCACTCTTTGGTTGTGTTAGCAGTGTGAGAAAACTCCACTAGAAATGTAAAACAATCAGAAGGCTGAAAAATCAGGGCATTTTCTAAACTTTGGATCCTTCTCACTGCCCTCTGATTTGCATTTTTAAAAAACCTTTATGGCAGCTGAAGTAATTCGGATGGAGAGCAGTACATCAGAAAATAGACATTTATCCTTGAATCCTGCAGGCATTAGAGGATGTGTGGGATGGCTGCAGCCTGAGGAGCCTTTTGGTGAGTGACCCCAGGCTGTGGCCCCTCCTGCCCAGCACACGTGGGACAATCTGTGATCCTGGGCTGGAATTCACTGGGGGGCTCTGCTGGCGTCACCACAACAGAACCAGGGCCCAGGAGTGAACTGGGGCGTGCACTCACTCCTCAGCCATCTGCTGCTTCTCACTGCAGCCTCCAAAGCCCTCAGACATTCATCTTACACGTTTCTTTTCAAATCTGAACGTGGGTTGTTGGTTTTTTATTATTTTTGTTCCCCTAAAAGGGAAATGAAATTGTAAGCAGGAAAAAGAGAGGAGTGGCTGGAAGAACACACCTCACCCAGGAGTTGTGAGAATTGGGGGGAACCTTTGGGTTTGGTTCTGCCACTTTCTCTCTGTCCTTTTGGTAAACTCTCCACCAGGCATTGCTGGGTGTGCTCCTTGTTGTTTCCATCGTGGATCTCTTAGAAATTGCTCATGGAATGTTGGGATTTTTGTGCCAAAAAAGCAAATGGATGATTCTTTAAATCTCTTCTGCATTTGCCAGGCTGAGAACCTCAGTATCTTCTGGTGAGTGGCTTATGCTTCACCTGGGTCCTTAGCAGATGAATTTCTTACAGAAGAATTATTAGAATTTTAATTTACTAGCCATTATGAAGAAAAAATCCTAAGCTATTACCTACTCCACCATATGATGATGCAATATATCAAGTTGAGTCTAGCAGAACTCTGAAATAAATTCCACTATCCATTTTGAAAATTGTGTGTAGTTTTGCATTAAATTATATTAACTGCTGAGTGTTGCTGTGATATGTGTTCCATTCCTTTTGAAAAGGTAAAAATCAAATTATCAGGAATGGCATGGAGTCATATTTAAAATTTGTGTGGCAATGATAGAATGGACTTAAAAGCAAGGTAAAATCAGAACTTAGAGTTGGCATATTGTGCATGAATAACCTGTAAATATTGTGCTAATGTTGCAAAGGGGAGGGCAATGATTGAATTTAAGGACATACTCTGAAGTTAATTATGAATTTTGCCTGAGACTCAGCACTGTGCCTGTCTGCAACCCAGAGTAATTTCTGCTGGAAGAATCAATCCCAACCAGGCACTGCCATGGACTCACTCTAACAGTATTTTTTTCTGTCTCAAATTTATGTAAATCCCAGTGTCTCCCTGAGTACTCCCACTTACTAAGGGTTTCATCAGGAAACAACCTCGTATTAAATCCATGGAGTGAGAAATCTGGGGGTTTACTCTCTTTATATATTTTTTTTTTTTTTTTTTTTAATTGGTTGCTGCTTTAGATTTTTAAAAATATTATATTTCAACAGGCATTTTATTCCAATAGGGAGACTTTGAAGGAAATAGATATAGACTGATTATTGGAACAACCTGGAGCACAGTCAGGGGTTTTATTCCTCTCATTTTCCCCTATTTCCTGAGCATTTCACATCCCTTGTCTTTTTAGGCACCTTCATTTTACAACAATCCCTTTTGGAGGAAAGAGTTTCACCTGGAAGGATGTGCAAGGCAAATATTGGGAGATCTCTGTTCATTGTCACCCTTGGAACCAGAGGAGTTTGTTTGAGTTGTGTGGGCAAAGGCTGGGATGTGGGAGGGTGAAAAGATCCCTGGAAAAGACAGAGAGGAGAAAAGTCCAATTCCTGCTGCTCTTTTATCAAAGATGGATTCAGGATGCAGAATTCTTTGCAGTCCTGACTAAATGTTATTCACTGTTTCTTGCTCTTATCAGTCTTCTGCACTATTTTCCTTCAATATATTCCAGAGTGGCTGCAATGGAAGAGAAATCCATTTTAACTTGGATGTAAAATGTATCAGTGTGTCAATCTCCCTCATGAATGGGATGCCTGAGACATTCACATGATAAGAAAGAGGTCTTTAATTATTGCAGCAGCAAGTCCTCAAATTAATCTCAATCATTCCATTAATGTTTTTTCCTTTCTTTTTCTTTCTTTCTCTCTTGGTCAGGTTGTGCAGATATCAGAACCTGAGCAGTTACTCAGATGTGTCTTATTGTGCTTTATTGTTCTTTTCCCTGCAATTTTTTCATGTCCTCTGTTCTTTTCCCTGCTAATTTTTCTTGTTCCCTGCGTCAGAGAAGAGCTTTGATCACTGAGGTGTTAAAATCAGTAATATTCACTTTTGTTTTCAACTGACATCACATTAAGCTGAACATATGTACTAAAAGGGGCCACACATATTCCTTTTTCAGCCTAAATAAAACTTGCTATCAAAGTGGACATTTTCTCTCTGGCAAGATGAGATCTGGATTTAAGAAATGGCTATAAATGCTAATATTTCTTTCCAGTTTTCCCAGTTTCCTTGGAAATGCTGTATTTAAATGCTACATGAATGTTTATATTTCTTTCCAATTTTCCAGGTAGACTGGAGCAATACATTTGTCAGGAGGTAAAATTCTAAAGAAATATCCCTTTATTCCTTTGAGCCACTCCTGCAGGAGAGGGAGAGTAGCAGACATTCAAAGTTCTCCATCAAACACAGAAACCTCTTTCCCTCATGCCCAGGAAAATGATTGATCCCTGTGAAGATTAATGACATTTTCATAGTTCTTTTAAAAAACAGAAGATGTGAGAAATGCAACAACAAACAAATAAATAACTAAACAATGTGGTCCCTTAAGGGCTACATGAGGCCTTAAAAAAACCAGGTAATTTCCCCTTCTGGGCTGTCTAAATGAAGCTCACCTTTCCCTATGTGATGGTGACTCAAGAGCTGAAGGCTCAGAGGATCTGTGCAATTGTTCCTGGCAAGTTCTGAAAATCAAGAATTAACATCCAGCAGGAAGCAGGGGCCTGGGAAGTTTCCCTAATTGGATTTCTCACCCTGCTGCCACAGGCTGTCCCTATGGGTGCCAGTTTGCTCTGCCTGGGCTCTGCGTGGCACACTGAGGTCCATTCCACTCTCGTGGGCATCAGGTTTTATTTTCTTTGCTGCTTTCTTGTGTCTCTATTTCGTTGTTGTCTCTATTTCCCTTTGCTGCCATCTCAGCCAGGTGAAAGTAAATCAGAGCTGAGGCTCCAGCCCTGCTGAGCTCTGTTTGGGAATGAAGTGATTTTCTCCCTGTCTTTGGTACTACTAAAAATCTACAAATCAAATGCATGATCTCAGCAAAAATGTGGGATGGCTGATGAGGACATAAGCAGCCCTGATCACAAAAACCACATTAAACATCAGAAAACACCAAGTTTTGTTAAAAATGAGAGTTTTGCCATCGACCCATTATTGTTTTTCAACATCTATAAGTCAGGACATGCTGTGGAATCATGAGCTGAAACAGGGGAGAAACAGATGAGGATTCACTGAAGAAAATACAAAAATATTTTATGAGGTAGTGGTAACTTTGTAAATACCTTGTCCTTCCCCAGCACCTTCTGTCTGAGGATTAAAGCACAGTTTCCAGGTATTAATAAATTAAATTTCATGCTGCTCTTCCAAAGTTTTAAGGCAATGAAGCTCTTTGAGTGCAGGATGGATGGATGTGCAGGGATTAAATGATTTGCTGGCAGAGGTGTCATTTGTCAGCCCCAGGACTGGGAGCAGTGCTCAGCCTCCTATCAGCTCACATCTCCCAATTTACCACTGCTGCCTTATTAGAACTGAAATCCTGCTTTAACACTGTCTGCTGTGTTATCTCAGAGCTCAGCTGCTGCTCCTAAGCTTTATTTTACTCCTTGCTATATTATTTCCCATCTACCCCGTGTCAGTTGTGTCTCCCATGTCACCCCCAGGGCTCATTAAAGAGCTCCCTGGGGTGGGGGCACCCACCTGGATTTGGGTTTGAAAACTCGGTGCCCTTGAGGAATCTTGGTGCTGTACTTCTGACAGATCCAATTGTGTGCCATTGGCAGTGTTTGACAGATAAACCCAGCAAAAAAATCACTCATTGCAATTTCCAGGGTGGATTTTGAATATTGATTTTATTTTTTTACATTAGGTGCTTTGTTGACATTAAAAATTCTTGCACTTTCACAGCTCTTCTCTAAACTCTTTCACAGAAATCCCTGTTCCAACTAAGAAAACCTACTTGTATTTGATCTTTCCTTGATTGCCTCCTCCTGGATTTGTTCTTTTGTGCTTGTATAATTACTATTCTAATTTACTGCTGCCTTTAGTCCAGCACTGTGCCTTGCAGAGGCCCATTTGGTTCTTTATTTTTCTAATCATTGTTAGATGATTTTATCTACCAATATCATCACCAGTGTGTGTTTTGGGGACAGAATTGATTGAATTTATTTTCAAACCATTACTTGGCCCAGGGTGTTAGTGATTTCTGGGTTAGCTACATGCTTTTGGGTGACCTTTGATCTTCTGTCTGTTCTAGGAATCTTTCCTCTTTCTTTTCCCAAGGAATCCGTGGTGATTGTTCATATTTAAACACATTTATGTGTGTATATATATATAAAAATGTATTTCAGCTGCAGATGTTGAGTGTTTTCCTTCAAGGCAGTGTCTCAGTATGGTGCTAAACAATGGTGACACAAGGATGATGGAGTCTGAGGATGAGATATCAAGGCAGACAGTTCTCATTTTTATCCCATCACAGGTGTAGAAAATCAAGGTGATATTCCCATTATTCTGGTTACATTTTAGCCTCAATTTCTGCATAGTGTCTTGCTGTTCTTTCCAGCATGGTCCATTTCTTGCTGTTTGTTCCAAACACTTGTGTAATGTTGCTATCCATGGTTAACAATTTGCTGCTTTTTATCCAAGGTAGCTTGGATGTCAGTGCTGGTAAAAGCAATCATTTATTTTTAGATTCTAAATCCTTTGGGAAGGCACAAAGCAGTGTAGACACAGAAGATAATAATTTGTCTCCAAAGGTTCCTTATTTTTTATTAATGTTTTGATTTGGTATTCTCTCTGTCTGCTCTCCCTGCCTCCCTGAATATGTATTACCAGGGTAATTGATAGTGTGGCTCCTGAGAACTCTCTTAAGTGCTGATTAGAGCTGTGACACTGCTCCACTGGAAGCAGCTTTGAGCCTCCTCATCACGGGTGAGTCAGTCCTCACCAGTGCATTATTTACAATCCAGGTCCAGGCAGCTTCAAACAAGTCCTCCTCCTGTTTGAGGAAGATTTCTTCTGATCTGAGGAAATTTCTGCCATATCCTGAATCAACTTGCAGACAATGTCACCTTGTTTGCATTTGTTTATCTTCCACAGAGATAAACACTTCAATTTTGCACATTATTCCATGTTCTCTGTGGTTTGGCTGTGCACAGGACAGCCCCAAGGCCTGGCACTGGGCACTGCAAACATTTTCCTCCCTTTCCCACTCTGGATGGACTCAGGCTCATGTTGTCCAAGGCTGTTGTGTGCTGCCTCCTTGCTCAGGGTATTATGTAACAGATTCTTTCTTATATTTAGAGCTTGTGCCTCTTCTGAAGAGATCACAGGTTTGATAATAAGCTTAGGGGAAAAGTTGACAATCTTCTTTGTGGAGGAGGAGAGGGAAAGCAGAGCTGTTGGGTAATTCTTACATGTCACCTCTGAAATGGGTGATCTGAACGTGTTCATCTCAGAGAAAATCAAATGGAATAAATAAGACTTAAAGGCTGATTGTGCTGCATAAACAAAGGCCCAGATTTTGGTGATTAGACAGAGTTTGTGTGGGAGAATTTGTGTAACATTGAGAAATCCAAGGCACAGAAGCAATGTCCATAATCTGGTGAGGTTTGTAATGTCACAGCTCTAAAATGTCACAGCTCTTTTATTTTATTTTCAGCTGACCTTATAACAGTGATTAGAATATGTGCACAGATTTGTTTTTAAACGGGACTGGGAATAATTTTAAGACATAGCTCCCAGGTTTTAAACAATTCTCTGTACCTTCTAGAACAGGAGAGAGGCCACAGCACTCAGCACTGCAGAGTTGTTTGAAACATCCCCAGCTTGTTGGGAATCAACTCCTGGAGCCTTTGTGAGCAAGAAGAGCTAAATTTAGCTGTGTATACTGCAAGCAGCCTCTGTTCCACGGGCTCAGGACCTGCCTGGCCCTGTGGAAATCCACATTCCTCAGCTTTGGACCTCAGAGAATCTTCCCCACCTCAGTAACCCCAGAGTGCAGATCCTCACTGAACCTCTGCACAGGGAGAGGAGGCAGCTGAGCCAAGGGAGGGGAGCAGGGAAACACAGAGATCCTGTCCCTCCCTGGGCTGCTGGGGCTCATTCCTACAGGCTGAAATGTCATGGAGCCACTTCCAGAGGCCTTCAGAACCTGGCATGGCCTGCAAGTGTTATCCCTGCTCTATCTCAGTGTTATCCCTGCTCTATCTCAGTGTTATCCCTGCTCTATCTCAGTGTTATCCCTCCTCTATTTCATTAATATTGGATAAAAGGAAGTTTGCTTGTGTTTTTACCTCTCCAGATTTTCTCCCTCTTTTTTTTTTGTTCTTTTAAAATTCTTTTTTACTCCTTAGAGATGCTATGATTTGCAGCATTTCCTGCTGTAAATAGATCCATATAGGAAGTGGAAGGTGAGCTATAAAAGGAAAACTGCTTGGTTGAAGCTTATGTTGCTACAACTACTCCCCCAGTTCCTCTCCCTGCAGCATCTGAGTGTAAATCTCTCCTTGGCATTTGTGGGCACAGTTCTCCCTGTGAATGGGTTGGACAGTGAATTTCCCACTGGTGCAGCCCCATGTGATGGCAGCACAAGGTGGGAGAGGCAGTTATTCCTATAAATTTCCATCCAGGCACATTATCCCATCAGGACAGATATTGGAATGCACCTCTGAAGCTACAAAGAGCATTAAATTCAACATCTGTGTGTAACATCATTTGTCAAGTTAATGTCAAGATAATTCCTGTCCCTGCTGCTTTTTGTGTGTTCAATGTTTCATGATGTGGCCCCTTAAAAAGGAGTGACAGGGGCTGGGATTTCCATGCTGCAGCCTGGAATGTGAAGTTGGATTTGGCATTGTGAAATGTAGGTGATATCTTTGCATTTTTCCAGCTGAAGGGAGGCTGGATTATAGTCAAAGGGAGAGTTCAACACTGTGAGGTGCTTTTAAATAATTTACTGGAAGGTTCAGAGCCATGCTGAATTTGTAAATACACAAATTCTGCTTATCTCTAATAATTTAGAACTAACCCTAAGTAGCCATTTAACCTGTCCAACGAAATCAAACTTTGTGCCAGTGCTGTGTTTGGGAGAGTCTCTCACCTGCTGTTCCTGACTGTGATTATTGAAGATGGATGGCTGGAGGTTTGGCTGCTGCCTCTTTAGGAAATCTTTTAAACCAGGATTGGAAGCAGAATTTTTTTCACAGTCTGGTGCAAAACATCTAAAGGCTGCCATTGTGTCGTTGAGGCCAGAACAACCCAAAGCCCTAATGTATTTTATCTGCTGTTCTGTTCCTCAACACTATAAATAATTCAGATCTGTTGGCTTAACTACTACTGGCAACTGTTATTTATTAAGAATGACTGAAATAACTATGTGGCTCAGTAGAACAGAATGCATTAGGGACTTTAATGTGAAACAGAATAGCTAAAACATTTTGATTATCCTTTAAAGAAAAAGCCTAAACCCCTAAACCTGCCATTATCCTTTGCAATTCTGCAAAGGACAAGTGACAGTGGGAATTAGGATGGGATCTTTCGGAGTGACTAAAGGGGTTTTCTCCTTTAAAAGAGCACTCACCCCAATCACAGAGCCCCTTGTATCCCTCCAGCATCTTGTTCCATGGGCACCAACGTCAATAATTGTCAACTGGAGGTTCCAATAAAATCTTTAGAGTGCCCCACTGTGTAATCTTTGAATCTGCCTGTAGTTACACATCTGCCTGTAAAATTCTTTTTAAAAGTACATTGTGCATTGTTTTTTCAAGTTTGCTTTGATTTGTTTCTCTTGCATGCCATGCACGAGAGCAGCAGGATTTTTCTGGGAATCAGTGCAAGGAAATTGCTGTTCTCTTGCTCCATCCCCACTTTAGGCTTAATTAATAATATCTGGCACTTCATCATTGCCTTTGAAATTGCTTTCCAGAGGTCAATAGCATTGTCCCTGTTCTGCAGGCACAGAATTCCTGCCATCAGGCAGGGCATTGGTACAGCACAAACACAGGGAATTACAGCCCGAGATGTATCACTGCACAACCAGAACGCCTCTGCAAGTCACCTGATTATAAATGGGGCATTTGGAATGCATTTTTTATCACCAAAAAGAGTTGACATGCAGGACTTGGATGAGTAATTATCTAATCTTACATCTGGCATAAACACCCAAGCCATTTGTGTGATGAAGTGCAAGGCCCAGGAGTGAGGAGGCAGCCAGGGAACATTCGCTGCTGACTCAGTGGCCATAAATCTTCCGGGGTGTGTTTTGCCTTATATTTGATATTTGTTCAATGGCTTGAAAGAAGTTAAGTGATCAAATGTCATTTGGAAATCCTGGCCTGCAGCTCTGATTCAGTTTTTCTCAGTTACATGAAGACAAACGTTCCAACAGGAGGGTGGTTTGGGGCTGGGCTCTGTGGGGTGTTGCTGAAGCTCAGCATTTGAACAGGCACAATTTTCACCCCTTTTTAAAGAAGCCATTTAACACTTGTTTGCCTTCGTGATGATCTGCAGGAGAGAGCAGGGTATGTGTTGCTGTGGAACATTTTATTTCATTTATTTGAAATTCAGTCATTAGCTGTAACAGCAAAATGCATTTTTCTTTCTGACAGAGGACTTGGGTGTGTTAATCTGATCTCTGATAAAACAGAGGCTCTGCATTGGGGGATGCTTATTGAACTTGTATTTCTGGACACATCAGATCTGTATGGAATACCCTTTCCACTTAAGGGAAGTATCAGTGGAAGTTTATTTATAACAGAGAGAAAAATTAGGGCATGAATCAGTGGTGAGCAAGTGATGTGCCTGAACTCTTCTGCAAGTTTCCTGCAACGTGAACTTTTCTAGAGACTCTGTCATTAATATTTTATAGCAAGGAGAGAAATCATCAAAAACTTCAGCTAGGACATAAAATACCTAAAACAATAAGAATATATATAAGTACCTTCAGAGTGAGCTTGGACACTCTCATTGATTTTAGACAGCATCTCATTCTGGCCTGACAAAATACAGAATTCATAAATTAAATCTGATGTATACAGTGTACGCTTTTATGCTGATGTTGGCACACTTTCAGATGTAAAATTAAATTACTTTTTCCAATAAGGCAGCAAAGATTGAAGCCTGGATTCCTTTCTTTGCTAATGGAAGCAGGAGAAAGATATTGAATTATGCTGACTTTCGAAGTGACTGAGCGCCAAAGAGAGAAAAATCAATGACAATTTTAATGTCCTGTGGAGCTTTTAAACAGCCCTTGCTCTGGCAGGGAAACTCAGTGTGAGGTAACTGCTGTTGACATTGGGTTTCCAGTGAAGAAATTTCCTTCTCCAGGGCAGCAGCACCTGGCACTGGTGTGGCTTTGTCCCCGTTCCATCCCCAGCGGGGCCAAGTGGGCTCTGAGTGGATTTTGGAGGACTCTGCACACCCTGACGCCCTGAGCAGAGAATGTGCTGTGGGAACGTGCAGGATAATCCTTGGAAAACACAACAAAATCCAGAAGGAGCTTTTACTCTCAGTATAACCCCCTGAAATGCCAATAAATTACCTTTATTTTGATGAATTAATGATAGGGTAAACACAGATTTATTTTCCCTGCGTGTTTGCATTTGCAAGGCTGAATACTAAAGATCCAAGCTGCACAATCAATGCCCATCAAATCAATGCCTTGTTGGGGTTTTTTAATTTTATAACAATAATTTTATAATTTTGTAAATTGCATTTCATAGCAACAATTAAGATTTTATTATAAAACTATCCAGTCCCTCAGAATCTTACTCTTCAGATAGAAAATATTCTGATTTAAATGGGGCAGAGTCTATATAGTTACATCCTCAACATCTTAGTGTTATACCAGAGGTTCATGGATTGTGGTCCATTTTTCCCTGCATTCCTTCCAAGTCCAGGTTTCCCTTTCTTTTAATAACAGATGGATACAATGTGGCTGTGAAGTGCTGGGAGGTGATTTACAACAGCAAGCTTTGTATCTTCAGGTCTTTGCTGTAATGAAGAAAACCATCCCACAATCACTTCTGGCAATTCAATTTCTTGCAGTTATTTGGCTCCCAGCTCCTGGCAGATCCACGCTGGGTTTTTAGGGGTTGTTTGGTTACAGGAGGTGATTTCTGTCATTTTAAAAGCAGCCACAGCATCAGCCCCAGAGATTGGAATATGAGTAACCTCAGGACTGCCACGCTGTGAGGATGAGTGAGAGAAATAATGGAATTTGGTTTCCAAGATAATACCCAGGCAATTTATCCAGCCAGGAGCTGGGGAGAAGCTGCTCTGTGTGGTTTGGATTGTTCACAGTTCACCCCTGTGGTGTCACTGCTATTTTATTGACAGTCATTAAATCACAAATGCTTATGAGTGGTTTGTGGGCAGCAAGCATTTATATTTTAGCTGCACGCTGCCCTTCATGACACTGCACCTCATCAAAGAGACAAAGGTGACCTTTTTATTTTGTCTTGCTCCCATTTTGGTGGCTTTATGTACTGCCATGTGCACTTCACCCTCTGGAGAAGGGAACACTGACTTGCTACACAGCAGAAAATGCACCAGAGGTCTGAGCCTGATTCCTGTGTTGAGAACAGTTTGTGAAAAGCCACAGGTTTCCCCTGGTGAAACATCTTAATCCAGCTGTGCAGAGGTTTTCTCATGAGCAGGGCACCTCTGCTTTGGTTATTTTTTAACATCCAGTTCAGACAGACTTCACTACAGGAACATATCTATCCCAAACTGGTCTAGAAAACATCAGTGAGCAGAACACAAAAGGTTAAATATTGGGTAAATGCAGTGTCTGCACAGACAGGGGCATGACAAATGGATCTGAAGCAGTGTCTTTTTGCAATGCTTGTGTATTATATTTCTGTTGCTTACAACTGTCAGCACAAGGACAGGCTGGCTGGGGATGTGAGCAGGCAGCTGTCTCTGGGAGCCTATAGATAGCAGCTTCCTTGGGTAGCACGTTTGCAGCTCCTTCAAGCAGATTTATCAAGCATCTTTACTGTCTCACCACTGCCAGCTCAAATGACTTCTCAAGGAGCTTTGGTTATGCAAGCTTTTAAAAGGTGCATTGTTGTTTTTTTTCTATTTGTTTCTTTTTCTCTCTATGTGTGTGTGTGCCAGGTTTTTTTTTTAGTAACTCACTGCAGCAGATAAATCTAGTGCAGGGTTTCACCATGTGTTAGGGGAGAAAAAAATAAAATAATACTCCATTTGTCCAATGTGAGCAGGCTTTAAATAAGCATCAAAACTTCCAGCAGCTGTACAGAGCAGTGGAACAGCACAGGTCACAGGGATGCTCTGGCAGTGAGGAGAGGAGAACCTGCAGAGACAGGAGCTGGAAATAGCATCTGCTTGGCACATCCACAGGATACATCCATAGTCATTTGAGGGTCTTGGAATGCTTCACAGAATATTCCCCTCTGAGTCCTGGAGGGGTTTGGAGACAAACAGGAGCCCCTGGGCCCCTCCCAATCCCTCTGGAAACAGGAGGGGTGGGCAGAACGAGCAGAATTTCTCTGCTCATTACTGCTGCACCTCACAGCATGGGAACTTGCAATAATAAAGACTTTAAAGGCTTCTTCAAAGAGCTTCCAGGCTGTATCCAAAGCTCCATCTGGAAGAAGTCTCTTGAGATTTCAGAATGTTTTGTAAATACAGGCAGGGGACAAATGAGGGTTTATCTTAAATTGAATCTGGCAAAAGTTGCTGTCTAACAAGAGCTTGCAACAGACCACACGAGCAGGAGTGTTTCCCAAAGTACATCCCTAATGGAATGTCTTTTGGAAAGGGTGCAGTTCATTTGTCATCCCTACAAAGTCTTTTACTACCACAGTAAATTATGGGCCTTTTGGGAATGTGCTGTGCTTGGTTCTTTTCAGGCCATGTTCTTGGCCTTGGATGGCTGGGGGAAACCAAATATGCTGCTTTATCCTGTTTGCCCGTGGATTTGTTTTGTGTTTCAGCAGATTGAAAAGCATTTCTATTGAAATCATCCCTCATTCTAACTAAAACAATTGCTGTTCTGTGGTGTCAGGGGATTCCTGAGGTAACAGGAACACTGTACATTTTGTGATTTACTGCCCAGTTGGCCTCTTGAAAGCCCCAGTTCGTTTCAGTCCATTTTCCCTGCTTTGTTTGGGTTAGTGATGCCTCATCAGCTCCCCCAGACCATGGCAGGGCTGGGTGGGGATTTTCAGCACTGGTGGCCCTCGCTGAGGATTTCAGGCAGGGGCTGCAGCATCATTTTCCCATCAGCAGTGCTAATGCTCCAGAACTGTGGGCTTTAAGAACTTGAGGTCTCTCTTTGCTGGTTTTCCCCTTTCCTGCAGCTGTTGATGACACTGTGAGTTATCCAGAGCTGTTGTTTGCCTGCTCTTTCCACTTAGCACTGCTGGCATGAGAAAAGAGTGAGAAAAAACTAGGAAAGCTATCAAAAGTATAATCCTTCTATAGATTGAAAATATCTCCCACTCTCCTCTTGATAGTTTTCCCTTCAGTTGGGCTCTTAGCAAGAAATTCCAGAATACTTCACAAAAACAGATTTAGGCCTTCTACAGCCTTCCTCCTCCTCCTCTCCCCGAGGAAATGACATTCTCATTCCTTGTTTGCAGACGAGGAATGAAGGTCTGGGTGGTGAAGTGACTCGTCCAAGGTCAGCTGCTGAGTTAGTGGCACAGCTATGAATAGACAAAGGCATTTGAGCTCTCAGCTCTCTGCTAAACAAGACAGTGCCCTCCCAGTTTCAATTTGTCAAACTTCATGGCTAATAACGTGTGAGCATCTAGAACGTGGCAGAAGAATCTCTTTTCAGCAGGCAGCAGGTAATCCCTGCTTACAGCAGCAGCAGGAACAGCACTTGGAGCTGGGGAGGGACACTCTGACCTGCCACACCCCCTGCAAATGCACCTTTCACTCATGTCATCAGTCACTGCAGTTAAAATAACATCGAAAATTCCAAAGACAAGTGTTTGTGGCTCTGGGTAGCCACAGACAGTGCTGTCCCCACTCCCAGGCCCAGGAAGAGCAAAAATTCCTCATCTTTGGGGTATTTTTCATTTGCTGTTTAGGTCCTGAGTCTATTTTAGCCACTGTTGTTGCCCCAGCTCTTAACCAGGTTCCCTCTTTGCCCACCAGTGGATGTTCCTGAGGGGTTCTTTACAAGTGACACAAAACAAGAAGCTCCTCCCTGTCCCCAGGGATCCTGGTGACACTTTTTGGGTTTGTGAACAGAGGGGACAACTGCCCACCTTGGCTTGCTGTTTGTGGGATGCTGTAGTTGCTCACCTGAGCTTTCACTCTGGTGCTGAAAACAGAGATCCCAGGGCTGACTCTTCATTTGTCTCGGTGCAGCAGCAATGAAGTGTCCTCAGAGCAGTTATTTCAAACCTCCAGTGCAATCTGCTCTGCCTCGGAGGGAAAAAGTCATTCAACCCGAAGTGCTCTGAGGAGCCAAGTGAGAGAAGTAAACGTGGAGTGGTGCTAAGCAGGAAGAGGAAATCATCTGTCTGCATGTGGGCACTGCCCTGCTCACACGGCACAGCCCCGAAACAGCCACATAAGGAGCTTTGTGATCAACAAATGTCAAGGGCAATTAATTCTTCGGCCAGCAGCTGTTATTATTAGGACAAGGAGTGGCCAGAGACAGAAGGAAAGCCTTCAGCTGATTTGTTTTCTCTACCTTTCCCCTCGAAATTGATCAGTTGATCAAACTCCAGTGGTGAACTCCCATGCAATAAGAATTTTAAATTTGCCATCTCTTTTGGTTTTGTTTTTTGGTGGTTGTTTGTTTGTTTGGTTGGTTTTGTTTGGTTTTTTGTTTTGTTTTTGGTTTTTGTTGTTGGTTTTTTGTTTGTTTTTTGGGGTTTTTTTCAGCAGGAGAGTTTGTATTAGATTTAGAGCACCGAGGAACAGCCCAGGGAAGGCATTCAGAAAGTCCTCCCCACTTTAATGCTCTCAGGAGGGAGAGGAGTTGTGTGTTAAGCTGGTAACATAATAATACGTGGGCTGAATTAAACCCACCTCAGACTGGTTTTCTCCAACTTAATTGATGGAAGCAGAGCACTTTTAGGCTTGATTTAATACCTTCCCAGAGTTATTCCAGGACTGCAGCAACGCAACCGTGGGTGTTCTAAACACACCTACGCTGCCAGAGAATCAGGAAGGATGTACTTAAAATCCCCTCATTTATCTAATAACATCTTTAGCGGCTTTTTGTGTAGGTTTAGCATTGTAATGGAAATGTACTCTTTGGTGGATAAAGAGCTGCTGCCTCTGGCTGTGAGGACACGTGAACAGCACTTGGAGCTGGGGAGGGACACTCTGACCTGCCACACCCCCTGCAAATGCACCTTTCACTCGTGTCATCGTTCACCGCAGTTAAAATAACATCTAACATTCCAAATACAAGTGTTTGTGGCTCTGGGTAGCCACAGACAGTGCTGTCCCCACTCCCAGGCCCAGGCAGAGCAAAAATCCCTCCTCTCTGGGGTATTTTTCATTTGCTGTTTAGGTCCGGAGTCTATTTTAGCCACTGAAAAGAGTGAGAAAAAACTAGGAAAGCTATCAAAAGTATAAATCTTCTATAGATTGAAAATATCTCCCACTCTCCTCTTGATATTTTTCCCTTCAGTTGGGCTCTTAGCAAGAAATTCCAGAATACTTTACAAAAACAGATTTAGGCCACAGCTGTTGCCACAGCTCTTAACCAGGTTCCCTCTTTGCCCACCGGTGGATGTTCCTGAGGGGTTCTTTACAAGTGACACAAAACAAGTTTGGTTTTTCTAAAGAGTTTCAGCACCGAGCTGGTCAGGGGAAGCCTTGGACTGGAAATGAGCTCAGATTCCTGCGGGTGCCCTGCTGTAACTGCTGGAATAATTATTCCATGCCGGGCATTGCAATCTCTCCCTTTTGGGGGGGATCTCATGTAACACGAGCAGAACCAGCACGAAAAACCTGCTCTTTGTGAGCTAAATAAAGACAGAAAAGACAGAAAATCAGCTCCTCTCTGCACCAGCAGCACGGGCTGTCCCGGTGTGTTTTCCCGAGGAGGTAATGTCAGCGGGATCGGAGCCCTGGGCTGTGCCGGGAACTGCTCATTCCCCGCAGCTCCCTGGAGAATCCCCGCCCGGGAATTCCAGGGAAAACCTCGGCATGGATCGGCCCTAACGAGGCGCCGGTGGCTCCCCTGTGACTTCCAGGGCTTGGTCAGACAAAGCTGTTTATTGCTAATCTCATCCTTTAATCGTTTATAGGTATGTCGAACAGAAGGAATAGGTTAAGGAAGTGTTTGGCTGTTCCCTGGATTTCTGACCCGGAATTCTGTGGTTGGTGGATGGTTTCTGGGCTGAAATGGGCTCTGTGTCTCTCTGAGACTCTGTGACAGTGGAATGTCTTGGGGAAGACACCATTTCCCCAACAATATCTGTGGAAATTGGAAGTTTCGGGCTGTGTCAGCAGGAGACACCTGGAGAAATTGAGGCTGACCAATGGGAAATGCAGTAATACATAAATTAAGAGGTATTAAATTCTTCTTGAATGCGAGAATGTACATTAAAGTGGCCTTGGCTTCCTATAGATTAATTAACCTTTTGGGGATACCAGGTTTAATTAAGCTACAGTGAGTTAAAGCCACTTCACTCTGGGTAGAAATCATTCCTCAGGAAGCTTTTTTACCTTATGCACATCAGCTCCCTGTGGGTTAACCTTAACTTCCAGTGCCCCTCAGAGAGGCTTTGGACACTTTGAAATTTGAGGAATTCTGGAACCCTGCCTCCAAATCTTAGGAGAAACTGGACTTGAATTAAAATTGTTCCATACATATGTAAAAAATGTGCATTTGTGTGACAGACTCTGGAGGGTTCAAGTCTAGATGAAAAAGAATTTAAATAGAGGTTGTGAACTGAAACATTAAAACTTAAGAACACAGGGAACACAGGAGTGAAAGAGCAACTCAAACCCATCAGTGAGTCTGAGGTCTTGCTGCAGGGCTGTGCTGCTGGCTGGCAAAGAAAACTTTGCTGAAAAATACACTCATGTTACCTTGCTGAATCACACTAAAACATCTTCTTGTGGCTTTCTCCTTTCCAGTAATTGCCCTTCATTCCTGGCCTCTGCTTTGGCCAGAGCCACCTCAGATGAAGTCCTGCAGAGTGACCTCTCAGCACATTTCCTGCCCAAGCACGTGGACAACGCCGATGGCATCATCCGTAAGTGCCACCAAAGGGACCTGGGCTGCACTCCTGGGACAGAAACATCACCCAAGTGGGTGTGAAAAGGTTCCTGGGGAGCTCACCACACTCCTGACAGAGCTGGAGCTCTCATCTCTCACTCAAAGCTTCCTCACTTTTGGAATTACTCCTTTAAGTGCATTTTCATGGCTGTGCCTGATGGCCCTGAATCTCTCTCTCAGCACTTTATACAATGTGGTTCTGCTGGCAAGTGCCAGTTGTCCTCCCTCATCCTTGGAGCAAAGTCAAATATATGTGGGAAGGGATAATTTAATTCTGAATTATTTCAGTCAGTGTGGTTTTTACTATGGCTTGTAAGTTTTTTTATGTGGTTTTAGCAGAAGGTAGTATAAAGAGATTTCCTGATTAAAAGGAAGAAAATTCCTTTTCCCTCATTTATCTGTGTTGGCTGACAAAATTTTTGCAGCCTCCAGCTCAAGGTCATGCACCCATCTCATTTCAGGACTCTGCTGACCTAAAAAACCTTGAAAATTGGCTGGGTTGTTCAGTACAACAAAGACCAATGTTTCTCACATGTACTGACAGGAATTCTGTCATTTGATCTTGAAAACACAGTCCCCAAACCACTCTGTCCATTCCCTCCTTTTTTGATTAAAAAAAAAAAGCCTATAAGTTATTCTGGGGGTAAGGAGGATCTATAAATCTGGCTCTTCAAAAACGAAGATTTTGCTGTATTCCCCAGAGGCCCTTGGAAACCTGAGAGACAGAAAAACATGCTCTGGGTTCCCTTTCTGTAGGTATTGCTGCCTCCTCCTGCTGAGCAGGTAAATGGAATAGATTTGTCATTGTTCTGGCTGAGCAGCCTTCATTAATTTCAAATTGAGATCTCTGAAACTTGCATAAATATTTGACAGTCTCCAAGGAAATGTTGACTAAGCCTCCACACAGAATATCTACAGAATTCAACAAAAAAGGAAGAGAGAAAGGGAAAAAAACCCCACCACAAAACCCTCACACCTACAGAAACTGCCATTTAAATATATCTAAGGCTGTAAGACACAGATGCAAACATAGATTGGGATGGGAACAGACTGGAGCACTAAGAATAGGCCTCCAGATGCAGTTTGTTGAGGTGAATTGTCATAATGAGGGTACTTGGAAATAAAATATCCCTTTGCTGATGCAGTGTGAAGTGTTAAATTGTGAGGGTTTAGGGGGAGAGGAAGAGAGAAAACATCCTCTGGCCTGTAGTAAAGCAACAGCTTCATACAAACTCTGCAATTTCAAATAATCTAAGGGATAATTTTCCAAAACAGAGCATCAACTCAAGTGTCATAGAACGACAGAATCACAGAATGGTTTGGGATTGTAAAGACCAAATCCCACCCTCTGCCTTGGGCAGGGACACCTTCCACTACCCCACATTGCTCCAAGGTCCCTCCAGCCTGGCCTTGGGCACTTGCAGGGATCCAGGGGCAGCCACAGCTGCTCTGGGCACCCCATGCTCCATCAGGGCAGCCACAAGTGCAAAGTCTGGCCTGGAAAACCCCAACAAAACTGGTGGCAGCAGCAGCTCCATCCTAGAGACCCTTCCAGAGAGTCCCCTGAGGAGCCTGGGGTGGGTGCTGAGAGGAGATCTGCCCTCAGTGGTGCCACACAGGAGACTTCAATGCTTTGGAAAAAAGCAGAGGGAAGTGTGGCAGGTGGTGAAAATGGGATTTCTACACCTTGGAGTCTGATGCTCAGAGTTCACTGTGCCCTGATGCTGTTTGAGCTGCTGCAGAATGTGAAGCAAAGCTGAATTTCACTGCCTGGCTTTAATATCCACTTCTATGTTAGGTTTTTTTATGAACCCAGGAAGATTTTCACTCTGTGTAACACAAGGAGACATTTACCTGATTTGCCTCAAGTTTGAATTTGCTGGAAGAGAAAAAAAAAAAAAGCTATTTCAAATTTCCTTAGTGGCACATTTCACTCTGAGAACTGCAACGTGACAAATCATGTCCTGTACTCTGGAGTGGTGAAAGCAGCCCTTGGTGTGCTGGTGGAAAGAAATGAAACTCCATGACAGAAGAATACAAAGCTTAAAAGAAGGAAAACTGGTTGGAGCCCACAAATGTAGGATTGCAAGAATAGGGGTCTGTTATGTTTGGGGTGACCATGTGTTTGGGATAGCTGAGCCACAACTGTTCTCTTCCAGCTGCACTGGAGAGGAGCAAGAGATTTTCCATGGGAACTGAATGAGGTTGGATTTGTTTTTGAAAGGTCAGGTTAAGGACATTTGGGTTTGGGGTTTGTTTGTGGAGGAAAAGACTCACGTGGAAGTTTGGCTTTGTTAAAGAACCACCAAAGGAGGCTGGATAGCAGGACCTGGTGGGGGTTATCAGATTTCCAGGAGCTGTCACAAAGCAAATCATAATGTCCCATTACCCACTTGTTCCAGGTTCTAGGAGATGGATCCCAGAGATCTCCAAAGAGATCCAGAGTTCCTAGATTAAGGAAAACCTTGGTCTTGGTTCTGACCCCTGCTGTCACACTGTCCATGTTTCCAACACACCTCATAAAATCTGGCACTAAAAAGCAGGATCTGATTCCTGTTATTCTTCCTCCCCTCGTTGTGCCCTGTCATCCTTGGGAAAAACAGTGCCTGAGCTGGATTTCCCACTCTCTGTGGTGCAGCTCAGCATTACTTCCAGCCTTGGGGATTTGGGAGCAGCAGGAGGGAAATGAAATTCTCTGTGACACAACTGCAGTGACAGCTGAGTCAGCTCTGGCTCAGCGTGGCAACATTAACAATTGATGAGTAATTTCCAGCTGTGGGGGGGTGGGTTTTATTGTGTATTTTATTATTCTCCTGTTTTAACCTCACAAGCAGTTAGTGATGATGCTGACAGCACACAGGGTCCCCTGGGAAGGGTGCTGAGGGTCTCAGCAGGGTCACTGGGCTCCCTGCCATCCTCCTGCAGAGGGGCCACAGCCACAGGGCCCTGCCATGTGCCCACCTCCCTTCACCCCTACCCAGGGGGGAGAAATGGGAGAGCCAAATCTGTGGCCTTTCCTCTGGAAAACAATTTGGACACCTCAGGTTGGATGTGTTCCCTCTTTAAATCACCCAAAGAGATTTCTGGTGGCCCCAGTGAGAGCAGGACAGGGGGGTGAGGAATCCCACACTCACTGTGGCAGTGGTGGGATGACACAGCTGTTTCATTTCCACCCCTTGGTTTTAAAGCTGTGTGATCAAGGAGCCAAGGTCCCTTTTGGTGATTTATCCAGTGTATTTTCAGTGTAATACCTCTTGATTGAACCAACTCATAATCAACAGCGCTGGGACAGTATCTTGTTCCTGAGGGCCTTGGCCCCCTGGTCACTGTAGATTTAGGTCAGAAATATGTAAATGCTGCTTTTAGGCTCTTCACAGAATTCCTGTGAACCAAGAGATGCTGCAAGTGTCTCCTGTCCTCCCTGCCTGTGAGCCCCTCCTCCTGCAGGAGTGACTGGCACTCCTGGGTTGCTGCTGTTTAGCTTTGAAGATCCCTGGCTTTGGTGAGCCATCGTGAACAGAGAGATGTGGCTGTGTTCTTCCTGTTTTCCTCTCCTGAAATTCAGAACAAATGTCAAGTGCCTGAGTTTTCACCTTTTAAAATGACAATTTCTCAGGAGTGACAGTTCAGCATTTTCTTACATTTGAGGCCTTTATGGTTTTCTCTTTGCTCGTGCACATTTCTCTGACACACTCTGTCAGGAATATGGGAATAATGGGAAATCTGGAAAGAGCTAAGAAGGCACCTGTGCATTGCTGAAAGTGCACAAAACATCTGAAAATGACTCTACTAATTTCTGCAGATTGTTTCCACTGTCTTGCCTCAGCTCTGCAATGACATGGTGTTTAGAATAGAGAATTGGGTCCAAACCCAGTGTGTCATTGTCACAGAGGGTGGGTTTTGTAGGTGACACCCTGTGCCATGACAAAATCCCTGTCAGAGCTGCACCACCCTGGGCAGGGCCACAACAGGGATCCAACACTTTTTGTGCCTTTCATTTTCTCTGCTGCTGCAAATGAGTTCCCCAAAGGCACAGGGAAATGTTTAAGTTAAAAAGATAAACAAACAATGAGCTGCTTACTGATGAATGCTGATTATGGTGAGTTTGGCTTCCTCTTTTCATGCATCAGAGCCCAGAATTTCCCTGCTGACATCAACCGCTTGGCTAAAATGGTTTTGTTTCATCTTTATAATGTATGCAAGGCAGAGAACTCTGACTTAACAACACTCTCAAGGCTTTTATTTGTGGTTTGTGCCTTCCCCAGAGATCGAGACGGTGAAGTTGGCCCGTTTGGTTTACAGCAAACTGCACGAGATCTGCAGCAACTGGGTGAAGGATTTCCCCCTGCAGCCCAAGCCCCACCGCTACTACGAGACCTCCATCCACGCCATCAAGAACATGCGCAGGAAGATGGAGGACAAGCACGTCTGCATCCCTGACTTCAACATGCTCTTCAACCTGGAGGTGAGCTCAGAGCACCTGGGAGACACAGGCTCTGGGATCAGATTCAGCAGGACGTTTTCCACTGAGGAAGTGAGAGGGGATGGGCCTGAGGAGGGTTGGCAGCTGGTGCTGACCAGGTCACCTCACGGTTCATCTCTGAAGACACTTGGCAGCTGCTCTGCTTTTCAACCCTTCCTCTTGGCAGGAAGAAACCAAAAGCAAAAATAAGGAAATTAGGTAAAAAAACTCACCAAAACAAACCCAAAACTGACAGGGTTACAGGGTGCAGCTCACACACAGTTCTAGAAATGTGAGTAGTTTGGTGGAACTGGGGCCTGTCTTCCCTTCCATCAATTTCTTGGTGTGGCCATTGGTCAGACACTCATTCTTGCTCTCCCTTGAGACATAAAACTGGATACTGAGGAATGGAAAGTAAAAGAAAATGGCAAGAATTTTACCTTAAGGATCAAATTGCTGCATAATTGCTTTACAATTACACCCTGTCACTTTAATAACCATCTTCTGCCCCATCCACATTCTTACCTTTAAATTATATTAATGCAAACAGAGGCAGATGTTTCCTTTGCCTGTCAATTGCCAGCTTTCTCATTCCAATTTGTGTTGGAGCCCATTACCTAAAAATTACAATGTGCAAATATTCCAGTCACTGAGCTGGCTGTCAAGGTTGAATTGGCTCTGTCAGTGGGTTGGTGTTGTGTGTGTGAATAGGCACAGGAGTTGCTGTCTCCTGGTACCACGTTGTTTCTCTGAACAGAGCAGGGGAAGCTGAGAAAACTGCCTTCAAGATGAGTGATTTTGCTGTATTTGATTTGTGAATGTAACCACAATTTTCTGATGAGAGAGAACATGCAGTTTTTTTAAAACACAGGCATCTAAGACGTTACGTTTTAGATTTAAGGAAAAAAGAAGAGTGAAAGCAGAGGCTGGCTGGCTTCACATTTTAACTGTACTGGCATTTTATCCCTGGTGGATTCCAATCATGATGTAGACTTCATGCAAACTGTATTGGATGCTCTTCTCTCTCTGTGGTTTTTGCAGTCACAAAATCTCCTGCACAATTTGATGAGAATGGCATTTCCTATTTGAGTTGTGTGAGTGAGCTGTAACAAATGGGGCCTAAGGAGCACAGAGAGCACTACACAGGGGATTCTACGCAGGGCATCTCTTGCACTTTGCCAGTAGAATTCAACAACAAGTTGGAAATTTCCCATTGATGTTTGCTTTTCCAGTGGAGACTCTGTCTCTAATTACACTTTAATGAGGACAGCACAAATCCCAAGTTCAAAGCTTTAAGACAATCCAACGAGCTGCTTGTGTTGCTTTCACCTGAGTTTTCTCCTCCCCGTGTTTCCCCTGGCAGGACCAAGAAGAACAAGCTTATTTTGCAGTGTTTGATGGCCATGGAGGGGTGGATGCTGCCATCTATGCCTCCATCCACCTGCACGTGAACATGGTCCACCAGGAGATGTTCCAGCAGGACCCGGCCGAGGCTCTGTGCCGCGCCTTCCGCGTCACCGACGAGCGCTTCGTGCAGAAGGCAGCCAGGGAGGTGAGGGGCCCTCAGAGCATTCCCCTGCCACTCCTGCCTTTCCTTTCCCAGAGTGCAACTCCTGCCTTTTCACAGGGTTTCCTTCCCCAGAGTTCAGAGACTCCCCTGAGTCTCCAGCTCCAGGAGATTCAGCACAGAGCTGTCCATGCACCGCTCCCCACTGGTGGCTTTCTGCCCGTAGCTTCACATCCCATAAAAACGTCAGCTCCTGCTTTTCACAGCTCCTCCAAAGGATGCTGCTGCCATTCCCACCCTCACCTGCCCACCAGGCTCAGTCCTTGGGGTCACTGACACACAGGGGTGCCTGTCAGTGGCAGGAGCAGTCCCAGCAGTGCCCAGCTCCTGGCAGGGGGGTCCCACGCCAGGGATGTCACGGGGCACATTTGAGTTCAGCCAGCTTGGCTCTGAGGGGCTGTGAGTGAGCAGTCGTAGCTGTAGGGAAAGCACTGCCTGTTCCTCCCTGGGAACAGGCTCTGTGCTGCAGTTTCACCCTGTTCTGTCCCTGAGTTAAGTAAGAAAAGGCTTTGAAATGGAAATGTATGGTTTTTTTCCAGAGTCTGCGCTGTGGAACCACCGGGGTGGTGACTTTCATCCGAGGGAATATGCTGCACGTGGCTTGGCTGGGGGACTCCCAGGTCATGCTTGTGAGGAGAGGCCAAGCTGTGGAACTGATGAAACCCCACAAACCAGACCGAGAGGTGAGAAGGGGCTGTCCAAACCCCCGTGGGCAGTGGCCAGCACAGGTACCAGCTTTGGGGCAGCACTGCCATGCCAGGATCCCTTTGAGCAGCAGTGCATATTCCACTTATCCTGGTTTGTCTGGATCTGTGTGCAAATCCTTTGTCTCTTGGGGCCTGCCCTGTTTGTGAAAATCCAGATATTGATGGGAGTGTTGAGTGTGTGCTGCAGCTCTGAGTGCTCTGTCCAAACCTCTCTTGTGTTGCTGTTCAGGATGAGAAGAAGAGAATCGAGGCCCTGGGTGGCTGCGTGGTCTGGTTTGGAGCCTGGAGGGTGAACGGGAGCCTCTCTGTCTCCAGAGCTATTGGTAAGAGACACTTTGCATTCCTTTTTGAGACTTGCTTTGCTTTTTAGCTATAAAATTTTAATTTTCTAGTCATCAAAATCTGACATACAGCCGAAGATAGACCTATGAGCAATAACCTCTATTTTTCCCCCTACAGTCTGAGGGAATAATTTCCAAATAATTGCTTTAACTTGGGGTAAGAGTCACTGGCTCCACACTGAGTTAATAAAGGCCTGCTGGAAGCCGTGGCTGCAAACCCACAGTTGTATTTCTCTGCTGTTCTTGCACAGGGGACGCTGAGCACAAGCCATACATCTGTGGGGACGCAGACTCTGCCTCCACGGTGCTGGATGGCTCTGAAGACTACCTCATTCTGGCCTGCGACGGCTTCTACGACACGGTGAACCCCGATGAGGCAGTCAAAGTGGTGGCTGACCATCTGAAGGAGAACAACGGGGACAGCAGCATGGTGGCACACAAGCTGGTGGCGTCTGCCCGGGACGCCGGCTCCAGCGACAACATCACGGTCATCGTGGTGTTCCTCAGGGACATGAACGCGGCGGTGGCGGCCAGCGAGGAGTCAGACTGGACAGAGAACTCCTTCCAAGGAGGGCAGGAAGACAACGGGGAAGACAAGGAGAACCACGGAGACTGCAAACGGCCCTGGCCCCAGCACCAGTGCTCAGCACCGGCAGATTTAGGCTATGAAGGACGAGTGGACTCCTTCACCGACAGAACTAGCTTAAGCATAGGGTCCAGCGTTAACCCCTTGGATGATCAAGGCTATTTAGACCTGACAAAAACAGAAACTAGTACACCTCAGAGTGCCAAATGTCCGCCACCGCTCCAAGCGTTTAGTCCTGGCATACCAAAGAGCGCGGGGTCGATCGGCAGCTCCCCGGTGAAGAGCGATTTCCCGGAGCTCAGCGCGTCCTCGGGCTGCGGACGGAGCGATCGCGGGGAGGACGGCGCCGCTCTGAGCTCGGGCGCTGCAGGGCAGGGCATCTACAGGGTCAGGGGTTTGTCCCCCGTCTTCTCCGGGCTGGAAGATGAACTGTTCAAATCCTTGGGAAAACGAGCCGCGTTCCCTCATTTCCGGCTCTGCAACGGGAAGAGGCGGCGAGGAGCCAGGCTCAAACCAAAGTTTCACACGCCGCTCTGGGCTCACGAGCCTTCCCAGGGAGAAGGATCCGGCCTGGCCCTCCCTGCCCGGGGCCGCAGGAGCAGGAGGGCGTTGGCCCGACCCGCCCCGTGGCGGAGGCTGCCCAGCCACGGCTCCTACAGCGAGTGTTTGATGCGGAGACAAAGTCATTGTATACCAGACCCACACCTCCATCAATGCTGTAAAATGTAACCAACCCCCTCGTGTTCCCCTGTCAGACTCCCAAAGTAGACATTCCCAAAATAAAACTGGCATCATCAGAAAGCGAAAACAACAAAACAAAACAAAAAAAAAAAAAGAGGTGGGCATTTCCGAACTGTACTCCAGTCCCCCTGCCAAGCTCAACCCCTTGTTGTAAATAGTTCTAGGAATTAACCAATGTAGTTGTTTGGATCTCTAATAAAGTTTGGTGGTGGTGCCACCCCCAGCAATGCCGCAGCCGCCCGACCACCCGCACACACGAGTGTCCAGCCACACCCAGCAGGGAGACAGCGCCGGGGCACGGCCCTCAAACACGCAGAAAGTTGCACCTGCCTGAGAAATGTCTGTGGAGCAATACTCAAAGAACGACCTGGGTTAGAACTGCCAAATTTTCTTAGAGCGGGGGGAAGTTTCCGTAGAGTCGAGGTGTGGGGGGTTTTTTGTGTTTCTTTTTTGGGTTTTTGTTTTTCTTTCCGTGTTCTGCTTTCTGTTTATTCCAGGCGAGCGTTAAGATGAATTAGAAAATTACATCCACTTTTGCAGGTAGACGACTAAAAGCCATACAGGGTTTACCAGGTACCTTAGGAATGGACACACTAAGCTCCTGCTGCTCTGGTCTCAGACTCCCATCGAGGTACAGACTTATCATTTACTTTTTTTTTTCATGTAATATAAAGTGTGGAGTATGAAGAAAACTTTTCTTGCAGTTTCAAAAAAAATATATATATTTCCTATGGCTGGAGGTGCAGTGTAGGGAATTTCGTATCTTTCTGGTGCTTTTATTGGCATTTTTCTCATTTCTCAGTTTAGGAAATTGTTCTCAATGAGTTGAACATGATTGTGCTTAATGCTTTGAGCCAACCTCTTCCCACCTTAACTTCATCTCAGGTCTTTAAAGAACCCACCCCGTGGAGGTGTCCGGTCCCACCCTCTGTCCCAGCGGGGATCAGGAGCTGTTGGATGAGCTGTGTGGTTGTGGTGAGGATCCCCAGGTGGTGAAGGCAGCATTTCACACGCAGTGGCAGCAGGAAGGACGCAGCACCACGGCTGCCGCGGGGGGTTCAGGGCGTGTAGGGACGGCAGCAGAGCGATCCCGAGGGGATGGAGATGCCGAGGATGCAGCAGAGCAGCGGCTGCGCTGGGGTTTCAGCGGAGAGGGTGGAATTCAGCGCCCGGGCAGGGCTCTGCTCCTGCTCCCCCGGGCCCAGGAGGGCCAGGGAGGAACTCGGCTGCCCTTCTCTGCAAAAGCAGCGGCCACCAGCCCCTCCCCGCTCCCGAGGCGAGGTCACACCCTCAGGGGAGCCGCTAATTGGGACGTAAATAAGCGGCCGATTCCCATCAGCTCCACTAAGTCCAGATCCCGTTCCTACCCTTTGTTGCAGGGATGCACTGGGAGGAGTATGAATCCAGTAAGTCTTCATAGGCACTTAGTGAACAATTCATACCATTTTAGCAGTAACAATAGCAGTATTAGTGTTTAGCTAGAATTTGCAAAGTATTTTAATATTAAGTAGTCAAGAAAATTATTCAACACGACGAGACGGCGAGGCTTGAATTCTGCCAATTTCTGCTGCTTCTCTCTTTGATGCACTATTTTAAAAGCAATCTGATGAACAGCAAAAGGCTTTGTGAGCAACCAGGAGTTGGAGTGTGGCTTTAGATTCCTTTGATCTTTCTCAGACTTTGTTTTAATCTTACGGGATCATTGGCTCTTATCTGCCATCTTATTCTGCCTTAGCTGTTGTCAATGTTCTCTTTAGCTGCAGCTTCTGTTCCAAGTCAGATTTACCGAGGAAATTTGAGAAACCATGAAATGGTAAAATATGCAACTCTGGGGCATCTCTGTGGTGCCTTTGTTTAAAATTATTCACAGTAATAATGACTCACTGAAAGTCCATCTTTAGCTGACTGTCGTGTTCTGGAGAGCAAGGTGGTGTAAGTGCAATTCTTGACGTGAGTAAATTAGAATGCAAACCCGTCACGGATGATAAAACTTCTTCCCAGTCTGCAGGAGCAGTTGAAGAGCACTGGACTGCATGTGTGCTGTTTTGGGAAGGATCTAGCATTTTTAGGTGTGGATTCATAAATGGTAATTCTGCGACTCATCCCATTTATCTTGCTAGAAGAAAAAAAAAATCCACCATCATAGTTGCAGTGTGGTCAGGTAAAACCATTGTATAGATAGAGCAAGTGTTCATTTCTTCACTAACTGCATATTTATAGAGTAGATAGGAAACCATTTGTAAGGTAAGTCCTTTAAAGTTCTATAATATTAAAAGTAGTGGTTATTGGTCTGATTATGCTGCTCTTGATTCTACACACTAGACAAAAAGCAGTGCTTGTGAAATGCAGTGTTTTCTCTTAATGCCACTGGTGATAGGAAGTAGTTCCTTCAGTTCAAACTCCTGTGCCCTTATCTGCTGCTTGCTGACGTAAGCAATAATCCCTCTCTAACGGTATCTAAGTGTTCTGTATCTCGTACCTTGATCGTCTATCTGGTGACAGTGTACAATATTAGGCTAATAGAGAAGTATCTCATTGTATTTATTAACTGTTGATACTGAGATTCAGTCTGTGACCTGTGTTTTTGTATTTTTATCGTGTATCTTAGTGGTGGTGAAAATTTGTACAAGCAATCTTTCCAATAAAGAGCTGAAGTATCCCTTTGCCGCGTTCACACAACCCCGCATCCCTCTCGGTCCGTGGTTGCAGAAGCAGGAGGTAGCAGTGACAACGTGACTTGAGTTTTTTGTTCTCTCTTTTCAGTTGTGCTGGTTTTGAGGAAGGGGCTCGGGGCTGCTTTGCCTGGAGCTGCTCAAAACTCGCTCGTTCAGCTCTTCACTGTGAGCGCCGCGGGGCTCCCGCGCCGCTTCCCCGACCCTGAGCGACGTGTGCGGTGCAGGGAGCAGAACAGCACCAGAGCAGGGAGCTCTTCCCCCATCCCATTTGCACTAGAGGTGGGTGGAAAGGCACGTGTGGAACTTTTCTTTAACCCAGAAGTGCCATCCATTGTCCTTGCGAGTGGAAACCGTTCCGTAGCTGAGTGGTTGAGCGCGGTGGCGCTGGAGGACAATGTCCAAGCAGACTTTAACTCACACCACGTTTCTGGTGGTGCATCATCCTAGAAACTCCCCCTGTTTTTGGAGCACTGTGTGTCAGTTGTCCCGTGGGCAGATGAGGCACAAGGAGTTGTGTGCAGAGACATGGCTGCTGTAGTTCAGGTCCACTCTCTCCTCACCAAATCCTCCCGACCCCCAAGATTCTGCGGGAATGAAGCAGAATGAAAAAGATTGGTCTAAATTAGGGGCTGTTTTAGCACAATTTCTTCACTCGCCACTTAGTCACATAAACAAAGCCATCCAAGGGGATACTGCAGCTTTGTTCATGTCTGTAATTTAGGGCAATCTTTCTTTGATTCACATCCTCTTTGCGACAGGAACAAAACCTTTCTACCCTCGTATCATGTGCAATAAAAAGGAAGCATTAACACGACCTCGGACTGCAATGTCCGTGCCCCCCTCCAGCCCTGGCAGCCCGGCCATGGCACAGCCCCCGCCAGCATTAAAGCTAAAGACAAACAAGCCCCACCTGTCAGGGTCTCGTACAACCCCTGTCGTGTCGGTTTTCCCTCTCCTTCCCTCTGGAGACACCTCGGGACGAGAACAGGGGAGGTGGCTGAGCTCACCCCGAGTGCTGCTGCTCGTGGCCAGCCAGGTGCAGGCTCAGCTCCTGGCTGCTCCTGCTGACCTCTCTGTAGTACCTTGTTCATGAAACGTGTTCTTTCTGAAGTGAATAAATTCAAGCTAAATCATGTACAAGTGTTGGGACTTTTCCATTTGCAATCTTGTTCTACAGTTCACCCGCGAGTTTAGTTCTAACCATGTATTAGTCATCCATATTTTATTTATGAAAGCTGTTTATACAGGAAAAACTGTTGAAGTTTTACCAATATCTTAATAAAACAGTAATTTAAACCACACTCCAGCTAGTCTGGTTATTGAAGAGCTAACAAAGGCAGCGAGCAGCTGTGCCTGTAGTGTGCTGAAAGGGGGTTTCCTCTGTGGGATGTGGGACTGGAGTTACTCTCCTGAGCTCTGGCTGTGGCCAAAAGGGATGGGGCTGTTCTGGCACAGCCCAAGGAGATCAACGTCTTCCAAGCCCCTTTCCCCTCCTGCTGCTCTTTCCAAAGCAGCTCTGAAGAAGCTGTCCAAAGTGAGCAAAGCAGCAGCTCCAGAGCAGCCCCTGTGCCTCAGCAGTCATCTCCTTCAGCCTGGGCCTCTCACTGTGAGTGAAGCAGCTGTGAGTGCAGAGGAGGCAGAGCTCCATGACTGCAGTAACTGTGCAGTGACCAGCACAGCCCCAAACACTCACACGGCACCTCCAGGGTCTGGCCTGGCCCCGGCCCCCTCCACTGGCACAGGATCTGCTCCCTCTGCAGCTGAGTAGCAAAGCAACCTTGGGGAAAACTCTGTGTCCTTCTCGATTCCTGTTTGATTCAAGGAGATTTAAGTATTTGGTCTGGCTTCTACAAATAGAATCCCAGAGGGGTTTAAGTGCTTTTCAGTGAAAAATTAAGGGAAAAAGTGACAGGTGGATGGCAGGAAAAAGTCCCTCCATGTGCAGCCAGGGAGCTGACCCTGACAGCCTCCACCCTTTTACTTATCCACACACAAAACAGCTAAAAAATTCAGATTTCAACATTCATTTTATTAACAAAGTGCAAACAGTTTTAAACTAGGAGTTGTAGAGCACATTCACACGGACACAGGGCACAGGCAGCCACACGAGGACAACACCAGGCAGGCTCTGACAGGGCTCATGCTTTGTCACTAACCAGGCATCAGCTCCCCCAGGAGCTTCACAAGGACTGCAGCAGCTCCAAATGCAACGAACAAAGAGTTTGGCAATGGGTGTGGTTGGTCCACGTCACCAACTGGGGGAAACAACTGGAGTAGTGGCTGTTTTCCCCCAGCATCCCCAAGGACAGCCAGTCACACGTTCCAGTGGCACAGCAGGACACTCATCCCCCGGGACGGGGCTCAGCACCTTCCCCAGGACTCCTCAGAGCAGCTGAGGCTGCTGGGGCAGCAGTGGCAGCCCTCGGTGCCTGCAGAGGTGCTGGTGCCCCGGGGACAGGGTTCAGACAAGGGCAGAAGAACCACAGAGTGGAGAGGGCTCACAGCCTCGGGCTCAGCTCCAGGGAATGCACACACCTCTCCCAGGGATGCAGCTGTGGGTCTTCAGGCCTCCAGCCCAGGCTCTACCTGCTCCAAACAAATCAGTTTGCACTGAAAACTCTCCTGCTGGAGCAATTTTAAGGCTTCAAACAAACCCCATCTTAAAAGTTTATGCCAGTTACTTCAACCCAGTCAGTTTTGGAAGCATTCAGAGCTCAGCCCTCCCTCCCTCTCAGACTTCCCAGAGGCAGAGGGAGCTCAGGATCCTGGCACAGGACGAGCAGAGGCTCCGTGGCTGCAGCTCCTGGAGTGGAGCAGCACAGGGAAGGAGCAGCCCCGAGGAGAACCCTCCCAGTTACCTGGTGCTGTCATCTCCAGGGACAAAGCTGAGGTCGTCAGAACTGGCCTGGTCCCCATCTGGCACCACGGAGGAGTGTTCTGAGGGTGCAAACAACAGCAGCACAGCCCAGTCACCCTCAGCAGTGAGCACTGCAGCAGCCAGGGAATGCTCCCTCCCCTCCCTTCACTCGGGCCAAAACGTCACCTCCTTGGCCACACAGCTTTGATCCACTGCACTGGAAGTGAAAGTTTAACCAGAGGACTTTCTGAAGCTTCACTGACTGCTGCAAGCACGTTCCTGCCAATTAAGATGCAAACCCATGTCCAAGGCAGTGGTTACCTCCCTGCAATTAGCCCACTTACAGTGCCAGTCCTGGCACACAGGGAGCTCCAAGTGGGAACTGGAGCTCTGGCTTTTCCAGCCCTTCCCAGGAGAGTCACCTAAACTGACTTCTCAAGGCTAGCAAGAGTTTCCCTCTCCTGTTTTGAGCTGTTTTAATTGGGATCCCCAGAGGAGAGTTCCAAATCTTACTGGCACTTGGAGCTTGAACACCTCCACAGCCCTGCCCAAGGGATCTGCATCCAAGGAGCTCTGGGAGGCCTGGGAATGTTTGGGAAGAGAGGTTTTATCAGCTCTACCTTCACTGGAGGGCTGCACAGAGAAGGCCTGGTTGAACACCTCCGAGGGAGAGGTGGCATCTTCCTGCTCCTCGTTTTCTGTGTCACATTCGATGTCACTGTCACTGCTCATCCCTGGCACCAGGTCAAGGACGTGCTTCTGACACACCCCAGCTGCAAGAGAAACCACAGACAGCCTGGGCAAAACGATGGCAGCAGGATCTGCACAGCTGAAAGCTCTGACTTGCTCCCATGGAAGAGTTCCTGCCAGCTCTTGGGGTTTGGTATCAGGAGAAGAGAGGGAAGGAGCACTTTCCAAACACTCAGGGCTGTGACAGAGCACTGGGTACCAGCCCTCAGCACAGCTGGATTTGTCCTGTGTGTCACCAGCCCAGCCTACTCTGCAACTGGGACAGAAAACTGAAGTTGCTTTTCTGGGAGCTAAAAGGCAGCACAGCCCGTGGGGCAGGTGGAGCTACCAGAGCCTTCAAGCAGCAATTGTGTATTTGAGTCTCACACAACAAATTGAATAAATTTCCCCCCCCAAAGTAGAACCAGAGCTGTTGGTGACTCCAGGTGATGACCTTGGGTGTGCACTGGGCAGCCAGAACCCTCCAAGGACAACACAGGGTCTGTTTGGCTCTATGTCCCAAGGGCTGATACTCATTGCTAGGAGAAAACAAGGTAAGGGGCCAATTCTACTGTAGTTTTCCCTCTGCAGGGAAAGAAATTGTAACATTTGCTTCCTGGGGTTTTTAACAATGAAGTATTTCAGTTTCTAAAGCCTTTTCCTATTGGGCTCCCTGCTCTGAGAGCAGAGCTGCAGGAGCACATCACGATCACGCTGCAGTGACTAAGAGCAGAAATTCAGTTTTGTCACTGAGAGACCTTCTGTAAATGCCAACTCCCACACAATATTGCACACTGCAGCTCGAGATGGATGCTGGCACCTTAATATAGGCTTTGCGCTACAATCCAGTCATTGAAATTCAAATTAGTGCAGGGGTGGAAGGCAGGAGAGTTTTAGCAAGATAAGAAAAAACTCTATGTGGACTTTCAGAAGGGAAGAAAAAAAAGCAGTGTTATTTTTTTTCCAGCATGGAAAGGATGCAGGAAGGGAGGGGGGAAAACTTTCCTTCAAGTCTCTAAGGAAAGTGGATTATGCACCACAAGACCCAGCAGGAATGAAGTGCTGGAGAGGCTCCTGTGTGGCTGTGGAGAAAGTTACCACGGGGGGCTGTCCCTGAAGGCAGCAGAACCACCAGCCAAGGTCACTGGCCACTGTTTGGATTAGATATGGAATTCTTCTCAAGGCCACTCCACTGCAGAGCAAAGCAAAGAGCTGGAGCTGTCTCAAGGTACAAAAAGCAGCTGCTGGCCCAGAGAGTGATTCCAGCCCCAATCCTGCCCCTGCACAGCAGCCACACAGAGATTTCTGTCCTCACTCAGCTTTATTCTGCAGCTGCCCCCTCAGGGCACGGCTCAGCAGCCATGGAAGCAGCTTTTGGGGGTGGTTTTGTCTCGTCCTTGCCCACCCCAGAGGCGGAGCAGCAGCGCCCAGAGCGTGGCCACGCTGCACCTGCCCCCCACAAAATGCAATTTACCTTCCTCTGGTCCTGCAGAGGCACCTTCAGAGCTCATCCCCTGCAGCTCCCCGGGCTCTGAGCTGCTCTCCAGCCCTCCAGACTGGGCTCCTTCTGTCCTACAGCCCTTGGAGTTTGAGCTTGGGAAAGAGTTTAGGAGAAATAAAAACCCCACGTTAGAAATTCAGCCTTGACTCAGTTGTGGAAAGAAAACCTTTTAGTGCCACATGGAGTTTTACTCCTTGTTTAAGTCTCCTGCACACCCACTTAAACTTCCAGCTGTAACATTTCAATATTACTAAATCAATCAAAAATCCTTGAAAAGTTTTGAGTATTTTCCAAAAAAGGTGACTCTACTTATCTAGAAAAAAATAACCTGAAAACTCCATTGCCCTTTGCTTAGGTGGCCAACAGAGAATTATCATGAAAAGGCTGAAAAACTGAGTGAGAGTGAAAAACATCATCTTAAATGAGGAAATCAAAAGTGATTAAATTTCAGTTAGAGGCTATTTTGCGTGGAGCAGTGGGAAAGCAGACCTGGGCTGCCTTTCAATTCCAAGTGTCAGACTCCAGCCAGAGCTGATCAAAATAAGAAAAAAATGAAAAAAAGAAAAAAAAAAAAGAGACAACTTGTAACCTAGTTATAAACCCAAAAATTGCTGTCCAGAGGGAACAGCAGCAACCAAGTAAACTTCAAAGTAATTTCTCTTTCATGCTACAAGCACCTGGTTTTAGGAGATTGTGGGGTTTTTGTAGATCAAGGGAAGGTGGGGGAGGAGATAAGAGGGAAAATGAAGAAACCCTTACCCCAGAGCACCAACTTTTCTGTTCTTCTCTGCAGCAGCCAGGCCATTCAAGGCAGAAGCTCCCAGCTCAGAGTCTGATCCCTCACAGGGTCTCTCCTCCTGCTTGGGCAGCACCTCTGCAGCCCCAGGGCCAGCCAGGGCCCGAGGGTGGGGCCGAGCACTCAGCTTGGAGCTCCCCAGGCCTCCTGAGCAGGGAGAGCACAAATGAGATCCCTGTGATCCTCCCCTCCTGCTCTGAATGCTGCAGAGGAGCAAAACCCCCATTTCTGTGTCAGGGGTTTCCTTGTGCTTGCACTAAAGGAAGGGCATTGTGCAACTCAGGAGCAGCACTACCATAAAATTCTTACTGGAGTTCCCTTGAGTTCCCTCTAAGCCAAATCACAATTTAAACCTGGCTCAGTGCTGTTTAATCCTGGATTTTCACTGTCAAGTTCACTCCTAAGGTATTTTCTGAGAGCCCAGAACATAACACATAAATAAATGTTCTGGTCAGTGAGTGTGAGGTGCTGCCTCCCAGCTCAGCTATCAGAGCTACACTAACCCCCACTGGGTGGGAGAAAGGATCCAGGAGAATTTAAGGGAAACTCCAGTTGCCAAATAAGAGCCTGAATGAAAAGCTTTTGCCATTTCCATGCCCCCCAGAGCCCCAGTACCCTCAGAGGAGTGGCTGTCCCCCTTGAGGCGCAGGTTCCCCTCCCCACTGTCCATGGCTCTCCTCAGGGACAGGCTCCCGGCCGCTCCCGAGCGAAGGGGCTTGGCTGAGGCACTTTTCTTACTGCCAGCTGCAAAAAAAGTGTAAAAGTGAAGAGTGTTCAGTCAAAGCACTGCTGTACCCAGGCATTATGCTTGTTGTAAGTGAAGCTCCATGTTTTTCTCATTGTTTTTTAAGTCACAGTGCTGCACAAAATCCTTCCACACCTCCCTGGGCTGCACAAGTCGCATTCACTTCCTTACACTGAAACATCCTTCAGAAAGCTTCACCCACATTCCTTCAGCCAGCATGAGAGTGTAAATGATAGACAAACTCAAATCCTGGCTTGCATTTTAGATTTCAGCAAGTCTGGACTGTTTTAATTTGTTCCCTGCTCCCAGCTGGGCCTGGTGCAGAGCAGTCAAGGCAGTGCCCAGCTCAGACCAGTCTGACACTGGGTTAAAGCTCACAACACTGTCACTGCACAGGTCTGGCAGTGCCTGTGGGGTAAAGCTTTTGTGTTTTACAAGGGCTGAAATCAGTCCCAGCACCTCAAGGGCAGGGCAGGTTCACATTTCTGACCTTCCAACTGAACCAGAGCATGAGGAAGTCCCTGGGGACATGAAGCACCTGCAAGGGTGGTGAGATCCCCCCTTCTCCATGACTTACAGCTCCTGATGTAACAGCTGGTGACTGAAGACTTGGTCAGCAGCTCCATGCCAATCTCCTGCAGTTTGCTGCAGCTGTCAGTGCCACAGGCAGCCAGGGCCCCCTGCTCCATGGAGAAGAAGCTGGGCTGTCCCTCCCCTGAGGCAGCATTGCTGCTCCTCACTTCAGACAGCTGGTTTTTCACATCAGACATCTTGCTCCGAACTTCTGCCATCTGGGTCTTGAGTCTTTTCAGCATCTTCAGGTCTGGGGGCACCCTCCACATGGCCTGGTGCCTCCTCTGCTCTCGGTCCTTCAGGGAATAGGAGGAGGCTTTGCCAAAGGAGAAGGCAGAGAACACAGCAGGTAAGGAAAACCACTCTCAAATAAAGATGGATGCCTGAGAATTGTACTTTTTGTCCTGCTGTAAAAGTGAGGGATGCACATTCTGTGCTGGCACAGCACCACACTGAGCCTGTGGGCACTGCCAAGCTGCTGGGACAGCAGGGTTTGTTCCCAGCCATGGGAGAAGGTCCCCAGTGCTGCTCTCTGGGAGAAGCCAGGCTGCCAGTGCTGCTGCAGGAATTCTGGTGACACCTGAGCTACCACCTTGCCAGCCAGGCTGCCAGTTCATGTCAATTTTGTTTCTATAAAACTCATTGACTGCATGTAGAAGATTCTCAGACCACCAATATCTCTTAACACAGAGAACTCAGAGAAATCTGCAGCTAGGGAAGGAATTCCCTGAAGTACCTCATCAGGTTAGGCAGCCAATACCTGAAAAAACCTCTGTGTTGCTCAGCTGGAATTAGATCAACCTGGATCTATCTGAAGTGTTATAAATTCTGTGTTTCTCTGCAAATTCAGCTGCTCCAAACTGTAAAGTCAAGGGGCTCTTAGAAACCTCCCCCTGAGGAGGTGAGGTCTGCCAAACTCCAGATGGAACAGCAGCTTTGTCTTTACTGACCAAGTTCAATTTGACTGGGAACAGTCCAAGCCCGACGGAAGCTGCACAGAACAGGTGATTTGGGCTCTGTGTGCTCAGCAGCTGAAGATTCACACAGCTCACACAACAGGAGAGCCTCACCCTGCTGGAGTGGCACAGCACAAAGTGCAGGGCCCTCTCCTGAGCTCCTTTTGTCCAGGGCTTTTTCCAAAAGCAAAACAGAACTGGGACTGACAGTTCATGAGCTGTTCCTGTTCCCTTTTTTTTTTTTTTTTTTGTACTTCTGGAAGTGGCTTCCATTTCTGGAAATATGGATTACATTCACTGAAAATTGATGGCTGTTTATGTAACTCCATTTAAAAAGTTAATGACAAAGGAACAAAGAGTTTGAGCCAGCTTTTAAATTCAGTGCCACCAATGGCATTGTGGCAGCAAACCCAAGCATCACTTGTAGCAAAGGGACATTTATTTCTCTTTCTGTTCTAGAAAGTCACCAAATGGTTGTGGGCCAGCAGCTCAAATAAGTGTCAATCATGAAAAAATTCAATCAAACCTCAAAAATAAATTTAATTTCTCATTACCAGAAGAACAAGCAACCTCCAGGAAGAGCCAGGGGTGCCAGCTCTGCTGCTGCTGCACATGGAGTTAATTGGTATTTTCAGGTCAAGGGTCCCAACTGAACCACAAACACTCCTCAATTATTTAAATACCATCACTATTTTTGGCTCCTGACATTTCGATCCATTTTTCTTTTTTTCTCCTTTTCCAGCCCTTACAACCACTCACATTTTTCTACCTCTAATGGCCTGTAAATTCCAGGATTTATTTTTTTGCTTTGCACCCTGCTCCAAAGCTGTGTGCAGGGAGAGGTGGAGCTGCTGCCCCAGCACAGAACTGTGTGTTTTGTGTGTTTTATTGCCTTCCAGTGCCAACCCCTTGCAGAAAAGAGGCTTTTCAGTCACCCCCTGCATTTCCAGGTGGAATGAAGCCATCAGACACGTGGTGCAGTTACCTCTGTTCTGCAGAAGAGAGGCAGGAGGACGTGGCTGAAGGCCCCAGAGGTTTTCCATGCCATTTCTGTCTTTCAGATCCAACAGGTGGATTAGGATGAGGGGATCTATATCCAGCAGACTGCTGCTGGCTGTGGAGCCCAGGGCACTGGCTCCTCGCCGGGAGGGTCTCCCACTGGCACTGCTGTAGCTGTGGCTGGTACCTGGGCAGGAGAGACACAAAGGTGGGAGCTGTGGGACACAGGGATGCTTTATTCCCTGGGAAAATCAAAAAGAGTTACACAAGTAGATTAGGAATGAACTCGTGCCATGAAATTTAAGGAGACCTGGGTGTTGTGTGGATTTCTGGATGATGAAAACAAGCAGATGTGCTTCTAATTAAAGAGTAACATAAGAAACACTGGAAAGGGGGAAGTGCTTCACTTCATAGCTTTTATAAAAATCTCTTAATGAACAGATTTGTTAACAAATCAATACAAAGGTTAGAGTTACTCTAAAGGAGTAAGGAGACAAACATGTCCCTCCCTGAACTCCAGAACTTTGAAACAGGGAATTCTGTCTTTCCAGCACCAACAGATTTGTACAGCAGCACAAACACCACTTCTGGAACCTTTGTCCTAAATAAATAGACTTAGATCACATAATATCTCTCTATACTCCATACAGATACACATGTCTTTCAGAATCTTGTGGCTAATTTGGGTTATGATCATCTCCAGGCTGCAAAAAATCCCAGAACACCTTATCATGTTGCCTTTAAAATGTATTGTGAATGTTCTTCACTTCATTCCCTCCACATTCTTTGGGTTTTGCAGTGCACTAAACCCCAAGTGAACGTGTCACCCACTCAGAGGTCACACTGACATCAGTAAAAACTCCTTGTCAGTCCCCTATTGATTGGAACACCAGGAATTTCAAAGCCACCCTCCAAACTTTGACATCATTTTTTAAACCAGCACATTCAGATAATTCCCCCCCTGCTTTTTTTTTTTTATTGAACCAATGAAGTGTTTCTGCTACACTGCAATAATCAGTACAAACCACATGATGCAGCAGTTCCTAAAATAGAACTGCCTGCAGAACAGCTTGGCTTTGCTTCCAAGAGGAGCAGGGGAAGGAATCCAGCAGCCTTTTGCTTTTATGGGAATTCTGGAGTCGTTTTTCATACCTGATGCTCCAGGAGTAGCAGCAGCTGCTGCATCTTCCATGAGATCTCCATCTTCCAGCTCCATAGTGCTGCTGTACTCCACATCATTCTCTCCAGACCTTCAGGGATGATCAGGGTGGGAAAAGGAGAATACAACAGTTAGCTTTCCTCAGCTCTTGTTAAATGTTGTGGCACAAACCTCAAAAAACAGCATAAAGTGCTGTAAATTGTATTTCCTACATTCCAAGCTACCCAAACTGAAGAAAGGAAGTGTAGTAATTAAATGACTGTCTCGTTAGCCAAGAGGCCAGAAGTGCCATATGTACCTAGACGGCAAAATGTGATGCTGCAGACTCCTGTGTTTGGAAGTGCAGCAGCACATTCTCACGTTTTAATTAAGATTCCAGGATTTGACATCAGCCCTGCTCAGTCTCGAATTTCCTAATTTAAGTACCTGTCCTCATCATCACTCTCCTACTACTACAACACTTCCCAGCAGCAGACCTCTACTCTGTTACAGTGCTGAGACAGATTCCTTAATGGTGTTTTGGGAAAGAACCTTCACAGATTATCACTTGTCAAAGACAGAATGCAGCACCAACGTAAATAAAGAGATCAGAAAGACACTAATTAGCTGACCAAAAATTCAATGTTTAGCACCAGCTCTGTGGGTTCATTTTGCTCCCAGTATAGGAACCACCTCTCAAATCACACTGGAATCCCACACACCCCAGCAAATGACTCAGTTCCCACTGGAATTAGGAAGATTGCCCTGGTACAGGATGATCTGAAAGGCATTTTTAGTTCCTTACATAGTTTCTTCATCAATATCATTTTCCTCAGTGTTACTGGTTGCTGTTGAACTTGCTGAAGAGCTGCTGCCATCAAGGTGGTTCACCTCATCTTCTCCAGCAAGATCTATATCCAGGTCACCATCTGAGAGCTCGTGCTGCAGGAAAAACAGGAGTTTTTTGATATAGAAACATTCAGTAGCACCTTGATGCATCCCCAAAAGCTATGAACAGACACTGTCTGTCCCCAGTGTCACCATCACACAGCACATTAAAGGCTGGGAACAAACATAAATCAGATTTTTTCAGCTGCAACTTGGAGATTTTTTTTGTGGTGGGATCTTTTAGCTCAGTTCTGGAACATCTCTCTGGAGTCACCTCTCACTCAAACTCTCAAGTGTGTCATCTCCTATTTCCATAGCAAGGATAATAAACCTAATTTACAATTCATAAGTTTCTACAGGGATTTACAATTCCCTGTTTCTATTGCTGCCTTATCAAAGAAAGCTACACACAAACAGAGGCAGAAACAGAGAACTCCTACATTAAAGTCTTCCTGCTGGGTCTTCTCTTCCTCCTCTTCCTTGTTCTCCCTTGCTAATCCTGGAGCACTGAAATTCTCAAGCAATGCTTCAATGCTTTGTCCAGGCTTCTTTGCTCTTGTCTCTGAGCCCTCATCATTCTGGGGACTGAGGTGAGTGTCAGGAGGGGAAACCCCTCGGGATTTCTGAGTCCGGGACAGCTCGATCGCCAGCCTCTAAAAGATCACAAAAACAACAATGGAGCAGCAGCATCAAACCAAGCACTTTTATTGACTTGCAGATACACTCTAACAGGTGATTTTACATTCCCACTTACTTCTTTCAGGTTATTTATTTGCTGGATGTAACTTGTCTGAGCTGCTTCCAGCTGAGCAATGTACCAGTGCTGATCCCGGCACTTCTGGAAGAAGGTTGGTGAGCGCACTTGGAACCTTCAAAGGAACGTTTGAAAAGGGTTTTTTTTTTGAGGAGTTTGTTTGGTTTGAGGTTTGTTTTGAAATGTTCCTCCCTCCATCCAAAAAGCCTTGCATAAAAATCTTAAAACCTGAAATCTAGTGGTGAAATAAATTTAACAGACAACAGGTCCTTGTGGACTCTGTATCCTGAACACCCTGACTGGCCACAGTGAGTTCTGCAGGAGGGACTCACAGACTTTTATTCCCAAAGTTCTCCAATGCTCACTACAACTGTTTCTAAAGAGGGATAGAAAGCACCTTTTTCGTTTAATTCTGATAGCTACACCTCTCTAACCCTTATTAATACCAGAAGCAGCCACTCCTCAAAGAAAGGAGGTGATATTTCAAATATCCCACAACTCCCTTTGGCACATTTCCCTCTTTAAACCTGCTGAGAGCGAAACCCATTTATAACCAAACTCTTCAGCAATATTTGAAATTCAGCTGGTTAATTGCTCCCAATTTCAGCAGCAGGCTTGTGATGGAGAGCAGAGCTTGGACAGGGGAGCAGGGAGCCCCACCTGAGGATGACAGTGTCATTCTGCCTGTTCAGGTAGCCCTCGTTGGCCAGCAGGTCCAGGCGGAAGAATCGGTTGTAGCCCCAACATTCCCCAACCTCAAAATCAGAGGCGAATTCCCGGATGATGTTTTTGGTGGGATCGTTGGTGGACTGGTGAACCATCTCTACACGGTATTCATACCTGGCCAGGGGGAAAATGACAGGGATTAGAGGCAAAAGATGGCAGAATTGCTCAGTGGTTTAAGAGCTGCACTTCCCTGCCCAGTTGAACAGGTGAGTCAGGCTGAAAATTTTACTGAACATTTAAATAAACATGAAAAATAAAAGAGAGCAGGAATAGGGAGTAGAGTCAACTCCAGGGCTGAACTACCACATGGATACTCTTCTCAGTTGTTTCACCAGCTTCTTTTTTATCACAAGAAAGTCACTGAGCTACAACTTTAAAATACCTCTGTGCCTGATTCAAAGCTCAACGGAGAACAGAAATCTCACCATTCTCTTTCAAAGGGTTTTGCATTTTCTGACAGAAAAACCCCAACATCTGTTCTCCCCGCAGCTTTGCTTACTTGGATGTCTCTGGCAATCCAGCAGACAGCTCCAGGAACACTGACAGGTAGTAGCCCCGAACGACTCCATTTCCATCCTTGAAATGAAATTGAGAAATTGATTAAAAATAGAAAGGAAAAAACAGGAAAAAAAATTTAAAACCCAAAACAATTTGATACAGAAGACTTAGAAAAGTTTAGAAAACAGCTTCAATCAGCACTGGATTTGCAGCAGGAATCTACTTTGGATGTTACAGTTGTGATTTTTAGTCTTCAGTGACTCCTACTGTAACATGAATCAACAAGAAGCACATTCACAGTGTAGTACTGGTATTTCGGATATAAATCTCAAGTCAAAGCTTTAAATACTCTATTTACACTTTAGGTATTTGATTAAGTGGAAGTCTGCATAGACAAACACTTAATGGATCAGACAAAAACATTATTTTAGGTTAAACATTAGTTCTGAAATATTTTACATACAGTCACATTTCAAAGCTACTGAATTTTTGAGAAAAGAGCAATTTGTTCAGAAAAAAAAAAATCCCATGCAACATGAAAAGTTAGGGCAGTTAACTGAGAAACAATATTAGAGTCACCAGAAGTCAAGAAAAAATACAGCAAAACCTCCATGACACTCACCTGAATCAAGGATGAAGAACGGCTCAACTTGAATCCTCCAGCTCGAAGAAACATTTCAACTTACCATTGAAAAAATAAATTTTAATGCCTTCTGACAGCACAGCTCAGGTAGCTAACCCTGAATTTACAATACTCTGGAAACTTCCACACAGTTCCACCTCTGCATTGCAATAATACAATTCTGGGCATCCATGGGCTTAATTTATGGAGCCAATTCTCCAAGGATGCCACAAAAATCACTAAGACAGAGCTGGTGCTCCCCCACCAAACTCCTCCTTCTCCTCACAGCTGACCAGAGCAGGGAATGTGGAAAGATCCCAGCTTGGGGGTCAACATTCCAACATGGACAAAGCCTCAGAAACTGGAATATTCAGCCCACTGAAGGGATGTAGCAAAATACACATCTCAAGTCCAGTTTGAGAGCTGGATGCAGAGTCAACAACAAATGCTTGGACCTCCTCCCACCTTCCCCAGTAAGTATTACTTAAACATAGAGTAAGTTACTCTATGCCTCAGTTCTGTAAGGACCACCTGCAAAAACCCCTGAGACATTAAAATATCCATCAAAGTTCCTCTGCCATATCAGCAGGACCCATCTTCAATTGCTTTTAAATTAACCAAACTCCACTGAGCATGTTCTCACTGAAGGCAGAGAGGGAATTCTCCAATGGTTGGTGACCAGCTCATTATAATGTTCTTTTCCCACAGCTTTTGATACACAGCATGAGACAAACTGATGATTCCTTCCTGGAAAAGCCTGGGAATGAGTTGGGATGGGATAACAACTCCAGTTGAAGACACAACTCACCGGGTAAACTTTTAATCTCCAGCACAGTCCTGACACCTGCAGGGGAGGGCTGTACACAGGATCTGCTCGCTGCCTCAAGGTACTGGGGAGAGAGGAGGAAAAATATTTGGGACTGGGACAAAGCAAAACCCTCATGGAACCTCATGAGCTGCACAGAGAATTGTCATTATCGTGGAAAAGAATTGTCCACCCAGTAAACAAGAGATTTTTAATGGAATCCCCATGGTTTAGTGCACATCTCACAGTTTTCTGTAGAGATTGTTGTGTGTTTTAAATGACACTTCTCATGTACAGAAGGAACAGAAGGATGGTGCCAATATTTACAGTAATTTAAGATACATTCTTACCTGAAGTTTTCCAAGACAAATGTAGTTGAGTCATAGGCTGGAACCAATTCACTGCGGGGGAAAAGAATAAATATATTACACTTGAATAACATGGCATTAAAAAACCCAACTTTTGCAATCTGTAGAAGAATTTTAGATGATTTAGGTCACCAGAGCCACTGAAATTCACCGAGACTACCCTGGGTTACTGCAGTAGAATTTAATTTATAAGCCTCCTTAGGAGGCAACACCTTGGTGCCATTGGAGAACAAACACTCAGATTTAAACCAAGACACAGCCAAACCAATTTTTGCTAAGGAATTCTTGAGACTTCTCTAAATTTCCATTTTTTGGAGACATTTTTTCAGCACAGGCTCCCTCAGAAGCCAGCACCAGCAGCATTCTCCTGATGAAGAATTGTGCTATGAAGTGATTTTGGCTGTATATTCTGAATTAAGGTGACCTGCAGAGGCATCTCATGAGAGCCTGGCAATTATATACTGAATGACCCAATAATAAGAGAAAAAAAGGACAAATCAGTAAACTATGTGTAAAAGAGCAAAAAAAGAAGAATTGTGAGCTGGAACCCACTGTCCTGACTCCCCGGCAGGGACTAGAGACACAAAATAAACTCTGCTGGGACAGAAAAGCCTACTTGCAGCACAGCTTACTACAAGGAGTAAGTTAAGAGGAAACTCTCCTCTCAGGTACTTTAAAGATGTTTTTAAACACTGAACAAACAGAACAGAAAAGCAACACTCACCTTGTGAAGTCTGGGGGGACAGGAGTGGTGACAAATGAGGCCATGGGCTTCCGATGGACCTGCTGGAACATCATCAGGATCTCTGAACTTTTGGATATCAGCTCACTCTTGCTGCAGGACCTTAACTGTGGGGGGTAAAATGAAGGAAAAAAAATCCTCAGCTCAGTAAAAAGATCAGAGGTTTTATCCACTTTTGTTTTTAAACAGCTGAATTGCACGTTTGTCACAGGTTCAGAAAGATTACCCACAACACAATGTCAAAATGGGGGTTTTGGGTTATTTTGTTTTCTGCAATTCCACAATGGAAGTTACAACAGTCACTGTGTATTTCCCTTAGATTAAACTAACTTCTATAGAACTGGGTAATTTTGTATGATATTGCCATTAATCCCTGTAGTAATTTTTCAAGCAACACAACACCTTTGAGTATTTCTAGAAGACACTTATTTTTAAGAAGAAATTGTGCAACCTAAGGCCACTTCAATGAAAATATATTCTCCAGAAATATCCATCAATTAATATTTTTAAAATAAAAAAAGGAAGTAGAAAGATCCCTCCTCAGCTGGCCTATCTACACAACATTTAATCTCTTTTCATAATTACCTGATGTTCTACTTCTTGAAGCAGGGTTTCCAGAAGTTCAGTTTCTTGAGTAAGTGATGTCTTTTGACCTGTTTAAAGAAAAGATGTTAAAAAAACCCCAAAAACACATACTCACTGTTTCTTAAGAAAATGTACTTTTCTTTATTTGTTTCCACTTGGAAGCTGCCCCAGAACATAACAAAGTGAAGGATTTCTAAATGTACTAAGGTTGATTGAGAAAGCATTTGAAAAGCAAGTCTAGATTTTAAATTGGAGCTGTACTGAAGAACTCATCAGAGGTTAAGTAACCAAACACTCTGTGTCCCAGAAATGGCAGGTTTGCTGTTTTGGGGTGCTTTTTTGGACAAAAAGGAAAGCAGGTTTGACTCTTATCCAGACAAGCCCCCCTCATATTAAATTACACTAAAAAGAGTATCCTTTATAGAGATATTTCAATCTGAATTTGATATCTGAAAATACAGATGTATTTTCAAATGTTTCAAATTACACAGATGCACTTCTTGATGAAGTAAAAGCACTTTAGTTGAAAGCTGCTAAATAAGACATTCCAGCTAGATGGGAATGTTTTCCAAGTTATCATACAGGAGTTTTTAACAGAATATAGTGAGGTTATGTAGAATTTAGAACCAGTAACTAGTTCTAAACTGAATTTAGAACCAGGATTTATCACAGTAACTACATCATTAACCAAAAGCTTGGCTGCAGGTGGAAGTTTTCTGCCTGCAGTGAACTTGCTCAACACCACAACCTGGAAGGAGTCAGGCTCCCAGGGAAACAATGTTTCTCAGTGGATTTACACACTATTAATAAACTTCTCCTCCTCCTCCCAGAGGCCAAGACCCACCCATGAGAGTGATGAGTTTGTTCTTGAGCTGTGTGTCCAGGCGGGCGATCATCATCTCCACGGCGTTGCGGATCTCCCGCACGCGCTCGTCCTTGGCACTGCGCACGGCCTCCACGTTCCTCTCCTGAAACAGGGGCACAAACCTTCACACTGCTGCACCTCCCACTCAGCCACACCTTGGCTTCACTCTCTCAGATCCCACAGATGTTTAAGTGTCTCTAAATCCCCTAAGAGGGAAAACAGGAGGGCTGGTTTTGATGAGGTGCGTTCCTGGAGCAGCCGGGATTTCACCGGATCCCTCAGGAGTACCCAAAGATGGGAATCTGAGCAACATTGATCACACAGGGATTTGTCATGTGGGGATTCTTTACTATCAGACCTGTAAATTCAGCTGCCAGTTTCTCTTCTGCAACTTGAGCAGCACAGAAAAGTTATGTTTGTGGTAATGAGAATAATGTGATAAAAACAGAAGAGTGTCGTGGTAACAATAATGGATAAAACCAGTGTCCTCCTCCCTGGCAGGAGAAGGTCACAAGCTCTCAGCATTTTATCACCACACTTGTGTTTATGAAGCCACATCTGAGCTGGAGAAGAGCAAAACCATCAGTGCATGTGGCAAGCAAGCACTTGAACAACGGGCAAAACTCATACAGAAACTTCCAAAACTTCCTGATTTTATCTGCATGAAGACTACACATCATAAATGTAACAGAAAACAAAAGTAATCCTTCCTCTGACACAAGAAACTGCATCAAATTGCTGGAATTCCCACTGAAACTGCTCCAGCTGAATATGTCAGTATTTGGATTTTTGACATGTTTACCCCACAGGGAAGAAAAAGGAGGTGCACAAACAAATCTCCAACTGGTGAGCTGCTCATCCTGCAGGCTCAAATGCATTTAATGGTTTATTATCCTAGAAAAAGGAAAATAAGCTGCTAGAAGAAAGTATTTTTGTATTTATTTAGCATGACAGAAAGCACTTCAAGTTACCTAAAGCACTTTCTGTTACCTAACTCTAAACCAGAGCTGAGAATATTTTGATCTTTCCACATTGTATAAAAAGAGTCAAATGAAAAAACAAAAGGGTCTCTCTACGGGATAATCTCACCACCTTTCAACAGCTACTACTTCCACTTCCCACTGGAATACTACAGGAAAACCTTCTTACCACTTCCTGCACCAAACTGATCAATTCCATGAGTCTTCTCCTCAGCTTTGCCACTTCTTCATTTACTTTTGTGACGTGCTGCTCGTAGATTTCTGCCAGTGGTTTAAAAGTGTGTCCTCCATGCTGTTCAAAGAGAAAAAGGGGGAGGAGGAGGAGGAGGTGTTGGTGAATAATAGAGCATCTCTTTTCCACTCCTATTAAATTCCTGAAAGAGAAGGGAAGAAAGCCTACGAGTGTATCACTCATTCTGGAAAAGTTCCAAAGCAGATTGTATGTAGGAAGTCAAGTCTTTCACTTCCCTTTGTAAGAAGTCATGAATTTGGCTCTCATTCCATCAAAGCTTCCTGTCAGGAGTTATTTGGAGTCTCAAGAGTCCTCCAAAAATAAACTGCTTCATTCACTGTGCAATCCTTTACCAAATCAAATATTGACAGAAGGTTTATTTTTATGATTATTATTATTATTATTAAAACACCCTTCCCAAACAAAGGCAGCACACTGTTAACCACTTACATTCCAAACAGCAACAGCTGTTTCTCCTTGAAATACCCAACTGGGTGGATAAACACTGATGAATTTAATAGCTTTGCAGATTAGAGGCCAGGACAATTAAATAACAAGTGTTATCTGTATTTTTTGAGCAAGACTTCTTCCTTTGCTCACAAAACTCTCCCCACCACACAGAATTTGTCCAAAACATCATGAAGGGTATAACAAGGAAGGTAATTCTGACCTGCTTTTGACAAAAAATCAATTTCCTTCTCTAATTATGAACAGGAAACATCATGTTTCACAAGCAGTGTTATTAAATAATGAATACATCTAAAACTGCAGTATTTGCATGGCAATCCAACAGCCACAACAGCAGTTCCACAGCAGTTCTAGTTCTTCAAAACCACAAGGTTTGAAGTCCCTCACACCGCGTGCATTCCAGCAAGTCTCCCCTTACCATTCCTCCCCAAAGTGCACACTGGTGGCAGATACACTTCTTGCAGGTCCAGCAGAAAACACTGAGCTTCTCATGATGGTTTTCACACCTTAGACAGAAAAATACACATATCACCCACAGAAAATAGCTATGAATTTTCTACAAACTCAGTTTAACATTTTCACTTGTTTTGCTACACAATCCTGCAAGTAAAGCATTAAACACCTTTTGCAGGAAGAACAGCTCTAGTCAACAAAAAACCTTTTGCAAGATAAACGTTGCTTTTAGTATTCTCTCCACAAGCATTTCACAGACACAGAGAGTACATCACTAAAATTAGCTCCTACAATCCAAACCACAAAACACTTAATGCAAAGAACACTCCATTTACTTGTCCTTTTCATTTTCCTCGTGCTTTGTGAGGCTGCAGAGCTGAAGAGTGTCCAGCTGCTGTGTCACCTCCTCTGCCCAGCGACAGTTGACCAGCTCCCGGAGCTGCAGGGGGGCTCTGTGGGAAGGATGGCAACAGTTAGAGCAGGAATTTGGCTACAGGAAAAGCACTGGAGTCAAATTCAGTTCAATTCTACATTACCAGAAGAGTCACAGGTAAAAAAAGAGCAGAAATTGGATTAGTTATTCCAAGAGGGAAAAAAAAATTAAGTAATTTTGATCGTTTAGGGAAGGTGGGAACTGGACCCTGCAGTGATGCACAGAATGGCTGCACAGGCACATCACATAAATTAAAGGCATAAAAATTGGACACTTTCACCCTGAAAACTGAAACTCCTGGGCTCTGGCTTTTGAAAGAATATAAAGAGGAATTTGAAAGAATATAAAAAAGGAATTTGAAAGAATATAAAAAAGGAATTCCCTCTAGCTACTCCTATTACACCAGCTCTGTGCACAGCAGTGTTATGTGGGAAGAACAAAGATCCTGCTCAGCTTGCCACAAAACTAGAACACATTTTAGAAGGAGTATTATACCAGGGTCAATTTTTATAGAAACAGCAGGGAGGGCTCAAAAAAAAAAAAAAAAAAAAAAAAATCAAGCTTATAAATTTAGTGCAACCTGCACTGAAAAAGAGATTGATCATAACAGGGCAATCCACACAATTCCTGATATTAAAAATACCTTACCTACAATGAGGGCACTGAGCTCTTTGTTCAGTCAGCCAACGCTGTGATGGAAAAAGGAAAAACCTTTTTAAACAGACAGGAATGAAAGAATTGCAGGCAAATACATTCTGTCATTAATTAGGAGTTATTTACTTTTATTACAGCTTTCTTATATTTTTTCCTTTTTAAACAAATTTTCAATTTAACTGTTCAAGCACTTAGCCACAGAAGAAGCTGCTATTTGTGTCTTAGTAACAAGCAACCATTTGTCTTTAGATGTCAGAGATGCCTCAGTTAAAATTATACAGAGAATTCAGAGGTACCAAATATTGCACTAGAAACCACCCACCTGGCAGATTCCCAGTCTTGGACCAAAGAGCATGTTTCAATAAAGGAAAGAAAAAGAGACCACAAGCATCTTTCACAGAGTCTAATTAGTTTTCAAGGTAATTTATTTCTTCCTCTTGGGCTATTTATAGACAAATTAAATACCTGAAGTTCAGTGATCAAATCCACAAGGAGCCTGTGAATGTTTCTCTTCCAGAAAGCTCCAGGGACAAACAGCTGAGCAAGAACTTCACCTGCCCACTACAACTCACAAGTGTAAAAGCTCAGCACTTGATGGGTTTATATTTGTCAGCTCTCTACTACATTTAAAGAGTCTCATGAATAATCTCTCACCACCCAGCAACAATATGTCATCTAAAATCCTTAATATGCAGCACAAATCCTTCACCTACAGCTCCTGTCAGAGCTTCCAGAGGGAAGGATGAATGTCTGTTCCAGTTTCTGGAAATACTCCTGGAGGTCTGGAAACCTCAGCTGAACCTTTTGCTGCTACAGCAACACAAAACAGCATCTGGATTTGGAACTGGAGTGGGAATCACAAAGGAATGAGGATTCAGGTGCTGCCTCAGACTCCCCTGAGAAAGGTTTAGCCCCACCTGATCACACCACACCAGCCTGACAAGAACTATAAAACACCTCCAGGATACAGGAGGTGATGCTGTGACCTTCCCAGATGCAAAGTCAGCATCTGATTTGTGTCCCAACTTCTGTCTTCCACACAGGCATCACCAGCTCTCAGGAGGCACTAAAGAAGGGATCATTATGTGTCTCTTCCTTAAAGCAATTATTCCAGATGGTGCCTATAATTAGCACCACTGAAGGCAACGCACAGCCTGCCTACTTCTTCCTCAGGGGTGTTATAAAAGGTTTGGAAAAGGAAACTAAAGGAGAGAGGGAAAAAAAAAAAAAAAGGAATCCTTGGAACTCCAGGAAAAGAACGTTTTCATAAGCTCAGTTTTTAGTTCAAACCTTTGAAAGAACAGGCTGAACCAAGCAAACTCACCCGGATACAGCTGAAACAGCAGAGCTTGGAGCAGTGAGGGCACAGGCGGGCATCCCGCAGCTTCTCCATACAAATAAAACATCGGAACACCTCGGCAATGCTCTGCAAAGGGGGATTAGCACCATTGTTAAACATGCCTCAGACACATCAGGGCTGCGTTTGTTTTTCGGGCACGGCGCCAGGTTTCAGTCACAACTCCCAGGGAGATACAACCTGGACACAACTCTCCCCCTCAGCTTCTCCTACACCGCACCAGCACTTGTTTTATAACGCTATTCTCTTTCTTCAAGAAACAGTTTCTGTTTATTTTATCTCTTTTGGCCTTTCTGTAGCCAAGATATTCCTGTGTGTGTTCACACGGGATTCAGCAGTTGCCAGAAGAAATGGTGCTGTACCTGCAGACAGTGGGCTGGCACTAAACCATTTCTAAATCATGCTAAGTGCATGTATGTGTAATACACAAGAGGTGTTGAATGGAATTGGGTATTTTTTTTGACTTTTATAAGACTTATATTCTTTTAAGTTTATCATTAGCACTAGTTCCACCATTTCTACACTCTCCCCCACCCCGTTTAATCAATTCTTGGTGATAAAAGCATTTCCCAAACAAGAAAGGTATTTTGAAAGCAATGTTTGCTTTCCATATTGATAATTTTTAACTGATAAGGAAGTTTTACATCCTGTAACATACAGGAGTTATAATACTTCTGGTTATAACTATTGAACTTCATAAGGTTCTTCAGGTGGGCTAACTTTTTGCCCACAGCGTTCAGATTGTGAATCAGCACAAAAGCAAGACCTCTTCAATTTACGGATGCCACAGCATCTCCCACACGTTAACGTCTTCTTTAACAGCTGCAAGCCATTGAAATGCATCATATGCGCTTACAGGAGGTAATCACAGCCGGTCTTTTACATCCTTCCCCCGCCTGGCTGTGACACAGCCCCCAGCAGGTGTTCGAGCTGCCGGGTCACAGCCACTTCTGCACCTTCACGGTGCCAAGGCGGGCTCCGTGCGCGCCAGGTCTCTATCCATCCTTCCTTCCTTCCCTGGATCCATCCACCTCCGGGCCTGGCACCTGCGGCGCTCCGCCAGCTCATTTCCTCCCCCCGTCCCCACCTGCCGCCTGCCTGCCCACCCGAGCCAAGCCCCGCAGCGCCGCAGGCTGTTCCCAGCGCCCGGGCCGCCACCGTTCGGCCTTTTTTCCCCTTCACGCACAAGGCACAGGGACCCTCCGAGGGGCTCCGGTAAACCGGGCGGGCGCTGAGGGGAAGCCGCAGCCGCTGCCCCCTCACACCGCCCCTGAGGGAGCGCGCGCCGCCCGCCCGCCCCTTCTACGGCGGCCGCGCGGGGCCAGGGTCGCCATGGCAACCGCGACCGGCACAGCCCCGGCCCGAGCGCCCTAAGCCGTCCCCGTTCCTACCGAGCCCCGGGGCCAGAACGCGGCCATGCAAACGGAGGAGAGCCGAGCAGTGTTTGAATCTGAGACGAATATCTGGGAAGCGGCGGGCACAGATAGTGTTTCCAAGTGCTGCACGCAAGCGTTTAGCTTCACTAAACCAAACTAAACACGGAACGCTGCTCCACAAACATGCTGCTGGACATGGGCACGCAGAGCTGCTCCTTCGCTTTTCCTCCAAGCAAACGTGCTGGTCTCGATGCAGTTCCTGGTAAAGGTGCAGCCTGGCACCACGTTACAAACACTGAGGAGACTCTGCTGCCCTAGCCTCGGTTTTGCAAGAGCTGAAACAAATTTGAGAAGTGCACAGAACGAGGCTGATAACCTGCCTTTGCACTCGCCAGTCAACAGCTAATTGAGATAAAATAACATAATCTTAGTATCTTGTACCGGTTCTAAAGATTGGCATGAAATGTGTCCTTACCACAGAAACAGGAGAAATGATGGAAGTATGTTTGCTCTGCTGAAATAATTAAACATCATCCTCTGAAGAACTTCACAGAATCTTCCTTCTTTTACCAGGTTTTATCCAGGAATTAGCATCGACCCCAGCAGGATAACACTGCAGTAGCCCAATGTACATCTGACATGCTTGAGTCAAGGCCCAGCTCACAGGACACCTTTTGCCTGCACCTTGACACAGCCCAGTCTGTGCAAAGGTCCTGTATTACTCCAGCAGAGCCTTCTCCTGCTTAGCACCACGATCCACCCGAACTCTGCTCCTGGGCTGGCTTAAAAATGGTACATAAACTGCTGAACGTTCAGAAATAAAACTTCAGCAAAAGCAAATATAATTTCATATGTACCAAAGTCATTTTCAGATTGATAGCTAGGTTAAAGAAAAGGCAGTTTGCCACATAAAGTTCAGTAGCTCTAAGTGTAGGCTAACAAGGTATCTTCGGGAATACTGTGTTTCTCCTGGGAACTGAAAACCAGTTACTGCAGTGCTCAATAAATCAGTTCCGTGATAATCTGACCAGCCTCTCAAAGCAGCCAGTTTATTGGGACCAACAATACCTACAGAAGTTAGTATTACTTTTAAGATATTAGTAAGGTTTCATCACCAAGCAGCAAAACTTGCAAGTCAGGTGCTGTATAAAATCTCTTTTTGTTATTGCAGTAGGACAAGTGCTGCTCTCCGTGAGGCTCTGGCAAGAGGAACTCACTCAGGCATTCCAAGTGTATCCAGGGAGCTGCTGTAAGGCTGGGGGTTGTGGCAGCAGCAGCGAGTCAATAACGAGCACACACAGGACTGTACAGGAAGGCTGGACACAACAGGTCAGTTTTTTATTAACCAAAAGTGAAGCTGAACCCCAGAGTGGTTTAACTTGTTAAAACCATATGTTTATATGGCAGATATTTTTCTTTCATGTTCAACACTACAGTGCAAGAACCAAACTTTGCAGCTGTTCATCCTTTGAGAATCAAGTAGTAAAATGAATTAAAATAAGGGTCCCTCAATGAATCAAAAAAAAAAAAAAAAAAAAAAAAAAAAACATTTCATTCAACAAAACAGACCAATTTTAAGAACTGTCTTATTAAATTCTCCCAAGTGAAAGACCTTTAAAAGCACTTGGAGCCTTGAGGTAGCAACTTTATGCAGAATTTAATTCCCCTCCTGCCCCACAGAGGAAAATTAGTAGCGCATTATCAGCTCCAGCCAGCTAAGCTGTGTTGAGTGTCTCCTGTGAGGTGACTTTCTCTTGCCTCTGGAAACAGCAGTGTAGTGCTGCAGAGCGCCAGGAGGAAATCCACAGGGAAGGCCTCTTGAAATAAAATTTATGGTTTGAAAAAAGTTAAAATGATCAGCAGTGACTGCAACAAGAAAAATTATCTGAAGTGAAAAAACTCAACGTGTTTGTATTTTGGCAAGACTAGTTTACAAATACAAGTCAAGAACAAGAGTCTGTTTTCAGCCAACACAAAAGAAAGAATGGAAGTGACATTCAAAGGGGTTTCAGGGGTTTTTTGCCCTCTGTGCAAAATTGCACTTTGTTTTTAAAGTTTTAAGTTTTGCACTTGTGTTTCTAAGAAGAGAGCACTTCTGCTCTTTTTTGTTCTTTTACATTTTCAAACCTGTGCTGACATTAGACAGAAATACCAAGTGCCAGGATACTTAACCACTGAAAGCTCCTCTCACTGACTTAACCACAATCACAAGCAGGAAATCACAAACAGATTTGTCTTTCTCTAAGCCTCGAAAACAGGATCCTCTGTGCCCACTTCGCTGCTGAGTTGTTTCAATAAAAACTGAATCTCTCTTTAGTGCCAATTTCAGAGACTCAGTAGCAGATTTACTGAACACTGAGCAGTAACAAAACTCTCTGCAACAACTGCAATGAACAGACTGCAAAGTAACAAGCTGAGATATAGGGATGGGGCAGATGGTCACAAAGAGGTGCTGTAGTCACTGCCTGGACTCGGTATCAGCACTCACACATGGCCCAATTTTGCTCACTGCTGGTGCTCTAACCAGATTCCTGGAAATATTGAGTATCTTACTAAAGCTTCTTGCACTACCTTCATGCTCCAAAACTGTACAAACAGGTTGGTTAAACTAGACCAAACTAATCAGGCACATTGCACATTATACTTCTTAAATGGATGAGCCTTCTTAGCAGCTCATTCTCTTTCAGCTCAAAGTCAGCTGCCTCTCCACACCACAGAATGATGCTGCACCAGCCCTGGATGCAGCATGGCATTGCCCAGTATGCCACTGCTCCAGGGAGCACAGAGAAAAGTAAAACTTCAAAACCTTTTTCTTGTTCACATGGGAACCCAATCTTTTGATTTTATATTCTCATCTTTTCCTTTGACTTTTAGAAGCCATCAAATCCTGCCTTCCAGGCAGAAATATCTCAAGAATCTGACATCAGCCTTGCCTGGGTTTTGGTTAAGCTGCCTGTGTTTGGCTGTGCCTGAGGTTTCAGTCCTGTCCTGCACAGAACCAAAGACATTAAGAACCAGAATCCCTCTGTAAGGCAGCCCAACCTGCCAGGCTCCTCTAGATAAAGGAGAGGATATTCTGCCTGGGAGCAACAAAGGCCAGCTGGTGATTATTCACAGCAAGTTTCTCTTTAGCTCACATGACAGTACAGGCAGCACAGAAACTCAGGCTGGTTCAGATACCAGTTCATGTTTGGGACACAGGACAGTCACGAGCTGGCTTCAGAAACTCTCTGTCATGGAGCCCAAAGTATTTTAAAGTTGTATCTGCTATCACTGCAAGGAGCTGATGAGTGGGTTTGTTTTTTTTTTCCTTCTTTTTTTTGTTGGTTTTGTTTGGGTTTTGTTTGGTTTTATAAATTCTGTGATGAAAACAATTATTTTTGTCTTTGGTGTTAAACCTTGGAAGCATGAGTGAAAAGTACCTGCTGCTTCTTTGGCTGTAATTTATGACAAAGAAACAGCCCAGGAAAGCAAGTGAAATTCACTGTTCTAAAACACATGCAGTTAGAACAGCCACTAGACATCACGACCAGGACTTTAATAATATGGAAACACCAAGTTCAGTGGTGTCCATTACAAATAATTTGCATTATATAAAAATATGACTGCAATTACAGTAACTGGACAACAGCCATTCAAATTCATCAACTTTCCATCTTACTCATATTGCAGGAAATGGGAGGAGCTCATCCACTATGGGGAAAAAACTGTCCAGAAATCAACTTAGGAGTTGCTGCTAAGCATCTCATGCCTTAGAGAAATGTCCACTGTGATAACCAAAAGCAGGAATTCAAGATTAGCATCCTTCCATTCTTGCTTACATGGCCATGAATAAAAAGAGCAAGTTCTGTTACACTAGTATTCACAATTAAAATTTTATAACCCCATAAAACACCAGTATGTTTTGCATGAGCTGTGGAAGAATGCAAATTCAAAGGGTCACTAGATTTATTACCTCCAAATTCAATGTCTTTATATATATATATTCTGTTTGTACACCATAAAAATGTCCTCCTTATGGTCTGATTCTTATTTAGATAATACCCTGATAAAATCTCAGCCATATGCCAATTAAGGTCCTTAAAGCTATAGAAACAGAATCTACCTAATAAATGCTGCAAATTTAACAGGTATTTTAGATAAACATCATTAGCTTAGTTACCACCTAAACCAAAAAGACTCCTCAAACACACCAACTGCGTAGTTAGCAAAGACATTTGCTTTACAAAGTCAAATGTTGCCAACTTTTGAAAAGTTTAGCAAATCAACGTGGTATTTGGAAGCATTCAAGTGTCTAATGAAGTTAAAATACTGTGAAATGTTAGGACTAGGGGAAAGCTCCTGTAAACAAGTACAGAAGTAGTCTTCATTTAAATTACAAAACATTCACCTCCTTAAAAAGCTTTAAAACTGACCCAGTCAACAACTGCACCCTGGGAAATGTAGCAGTATAAAGGAACTCCGTAAGCAAGAGAAGGTCATATATTGTGATCTCACCACCATAAAATGGACTCAGTGTCAGGAACAAGGAGCAAATTTGGGGAGATGACAATTATGACACTTTCAGGCCATTTGATCTGAACCACTGCACTTTGTTGGACAGCATAGAGTAAACCAATTTCTTTGCTGCTCAGAAAACAAAATATGTTTTCTGCATCTGGTTGCTAAGCAGACTCTCCCATGTCCCCAGCTCTGTTTACTTGGTTTAAAGAGCTCTCTATATTTATTCCTGCTGCTTTCAGCAGGTGGACCAAAACTTCAGTGCCATCTTATTCATTGGCTCCATTGATACTTTAACTTCAAACCCAGATGCTACAATTAAAAGCAAATTTGACGTTGTGTAAGGAAAGCATCAGATGAAGGTAATCAGCCCTTAAAAGGCTTGTATTCCACAGGCTGCCTCTGCAGAACAGGCAACCTCCCACTACAGAATCTGAGGGGACAATTTATCCCAACAGTAACACCCAGAAGGAAGGAGGCTTCTAAATCTTGCACACTTTAGGTTTCGTATCAGGCACTTGAACTGTTGGACAGACGCCATTCTGAACCAAGTAAGTGAACATAGGGTTAGAATCATCTTTAATCTAGGTCTAATAATGAAGTATCAGCAGCAAAGTGGAGGCAGGGAGGAGTGAGCAATCCATCTGTGCTGAGACTTGTTTATGGTTTCTAAAATGCCCAAGAAAACAGCAGCAGTAACTGTTCCATAGTGTCCGTTGTCCTTGTGAGTTGTGTTGCTGATAGGAGGCTTTTCTGTGTCTTGAACTAAGAAGGCATTGAGGTACCCTGTGCCTAATTCCCTGGATCCATCAGGTCCATGCTAGAGCCAAACATTGCCACCAGCTGCTCCTCGTAATGTGTTATATTCCTCTTCATAATGTCCATGCAGGGTCCAAGCAACCTCTCAAATGCTTGCACATCCATGACTGTAATGGAACAGAGGTGAAAACAAGACTGTTTGTCAAAAGGGACACCAAATACCAATCTGGTTTTTGAACTCAGAACACAGACCTTCAGTTCAACCCACTCAGGGCCAAGGCTTCAAAAGAAACCACAGAAAAGGAAATCATGTTTCTGATTTCTCTCTGTACTGTTATTTGGAGAAACAAGATTAATGAAATACAAACCTGATCTCAAGGACAAATACAGAAGCCAAACACACCCCCCAGTGGTATTAAAAGATGACCTGAAGGCTGTGTGTGACAAACAAGTACAGGCCACACACACAGAAAATAGAAAATCTGCCATCAGGAAGCAGCAGTGCTTCTCCCTCCAACTTTCACTGGGAGCTCCACTCCAGCCCATGCTTTTGGCTTCTGGAATCTGACTGCCAGTCACCAGAAGGTTGCTGGGGTTTGAATGGCTGCTCGCTCAAGCATGGTCCATGAGACAAGCAAAGAACAGAGAAGGATGACCAGAAACACAGACCAGCTGCTTACCTAAACACTTGACCTCCCCAACAGCATAGGCAGAGGCTGCTCTGGGTTTGTTGGTAACAAGTGCAAGCTCTCCAAAATACTGCCCCCTGTGACACCGGGCAATTTCCACTTCTTGATTAGCTTCTTTACAGGTCATAGTCTGTCAAACAGGGCAGGTTCATTATTTGCACACAGCTCTGTCCTTGTACAAGGCTACAGTTAATCCCAGATACTTCACACCTGTGCAACAGCTCCTTGGTTTCAAGGCCTTTAAACCAGCACCCCCCAAGCCATGGCAGAACACCTCAACACCAAGTTCAATTGGAAGTTTGGTAAGAAAAACATGTGCCAGCCCACAGGTTTTGAGATGGGAAGGTATCTACTGCTACAGCTTTGGGAACTGCTGTTACATAGCCTAACACAGGTTAGGCTATGCCCCACATGCTGCTCCCCTGGCTGCTTCAGACTGCACTGAGATCCATTCAAATGCCAACATCTAGTGTGCCACTAAAGATAACAGACCCCACATTTTGTAATGAGCAGTCTTCTGTAATCATGGAAGGAAAGTTTCATCTCCACCCTTAAGGCCAGGGAAAGGGTATCAGTGTGGGGAGGGATGGGATGGACTTGAGCTGTGGGCTGTCTCACATATCAGGTTAGTTTGCAGAGCAGCAGACAAAAGCAAAAGACCTTTGAACTTCAGTAAAATGACTTCTGGCTGCTTCAGAACAGGTATGGGAGTTTATAACCTACATCACATGAATAATGCTGATCAACATCATAAAATAATGTATTAAAATAACTCGGGGGAGCTTTTTCACATCTCTTGTATTAATCAGTCAAATCAGGGATTGATTAATATAAAGCCTAATCACTCCATTTGAACTCACCTTGCTTTTAATCAAGATTTTTACTTCTCCAGATTCTACAATGTAAAAACAGTCTGCTTTGTCACCCTGTTAAGAAGAAACGGTAAAATAAATTCTTTTTTACTTGATTGTCAAAGTATGTATAAATGATCTTAATGCATTCATTTTGAACTAGGCCTTCTGCAGAAATCTGCTAGAATTGACAAACGTTCAGATTCTTAACATTAAAAGGTGACTGGCTGGGTAATACATCAGAGGAGCCCACAGGGAAGGAAGTATTAGTGCACATCATTCAGTAAGAGAGCAGGAGGAAAGGAAAACACAGAGGAGATTGGTGATATATAGCAAAATTACTTAAATACACATCTTCTGATCCTGATGGAAGTAGGCAACAGTGAAACTAAGCAGAACCTAGAATTTTCAGAAGCAAATTTTAATAAAACAGGGATTGAGCAACTGTATTTCTTTCAGCAGGAAGAAGGTGCCATTAAATTCTCTGTTGCCTTTCTTGAGCAGAGGGTTGGACAAGGTGACTTCTAGGTTTCCCTTCCAACCTCAGCTATCCCTGTCATCCTGTGAGAGGTTCCAGAACATTTTTCACATCTCTCTCAAGCTCATCATGTTTAAAATCTTCAAGTGATCCCAGTTTACATCTGCTATAGAGAGTTTCACCAGCACTTTATAATTTCAGAGTTTCATCTGTGACAGAAAGGATGTTTTCTCTCTGTATTTGTTTCTATGGGCCTGGCATAGTGCTGGAAGTCAGACTGGATACCTGTGATGTGTCTCCTGCTACAAACCAAAAACAAAAGGACTAAAGGCTTCAGGGAGACAAAGGCTGGAAAGGGAACTGATAAGGGAATGAGAGCAGCTCAGCAGAAAAACCTGAAACAAAGTGAGGAGAGAGAGAAATCTGATATTAAGTCAGGTGGTCAAGGAGATGAATGTGATGGGAAGGATGGAGAGAAATGGTTGTAACTTGAGTATGGAACATGGGCTGGGAGAAGATGATGTAAGATTTAAACACTGAGTTACAAAAGAAATTAGGCCTTTAGCTAAGCTTCCTGGGGATGGTCCTAAGCCATCCAGTGGTTTTTCATTCACCATTGCCAACCATCACAGCATGAACTAATGTTCTACACTAACTTCTGAAAAACTAACTGCTGAAAGAGTACTTTCTTTTTAAAAAGAATAGAAACAAACTGAGTGGGGAGACCCTTATAGCACTACTAACGATTTTCAAGTGATTTAAAGCTTACTGCCCTGAACTGAAGGGTCAGATGCTAGAAAGGTAATTAAAATATTTTAAATTAGTCAAAAAGGAAAAGAGGTTCCTGGTATTGCTGCAACTGCCATAATGTAAGAGTTATCACATCTTTTCCAAGCACAGAATTTCATCATCTCTAGCAGTGTATTACCATCACCCAGACCTATCCAAACTATTAATCCTGCTTTTAAGGATAACTACATCCTTGTCCTTAATTCAGTTATGAAAAAAGATTAAAACCAACTGTGTAATTGGATCACTGATGGTATGAATTCTCAGTTTTGAGACTGATTTATAAGCTCTGATTTTGCTGAGAGTTCCATTTTCTCAGGATCTTAAGCAAAAAGAGTTTCGACTTAAAAATTTGAGGGTATTTTTGGAGTGAAGTAATTTGACAGTTATCAGCAAACTTGTTTCCTATATTCAGTTATCTGACATTCAAGATAATCAAGATTAATTATTCAAGACACTATCAAGGAGTTGTATTCTGTCTATACAAGGTTGCAACCAAAAACCTTCAGCTTCAGGCAAGCCTTTCTTGCATTAACTTGTACTTGAACTAGAGCACTTGTTTACAACACAGCAACCCACAGCTAAATTCCAGTGTTTCAAAAAGTTATTTCTGTCACAACCAAAAAAAAAAAAAAATCCAAGAGCTATAGCTTGAGTTCATCCAGCTTCATGTTCCATCACCCTGGCCTTGATCTACTGCAGCAGACAAAACATTCACCAACCACTAAAGGCTGTCAGCTGAAGCCAGACCACTGAAATACCTCAGGAAAGCACAAGAGGAAACAATGGATTCAATTAACCCTGACAGTTTCTTAGAGCCAGTGACTCCCTGTTTAATCTGGTCAGAAGGGCCTAGGAAAACTCTCCATGGGGGATTTCATGGAAAACTGCAGAGACAGTTAATTTCAGCTTGTGAAGGCACACTCAACTTGAATCCTTGCAAAGACTATTTATAAAACACACGAGAGAAGAAATACCAAGAAGCTAAAGTAATATAATAAATTTGCAGCAAAACACATACTGTCCATTCCCCAAACATTCAAGAAGTGGTTAAATAAATTAGAAATATTAAAAGAATAAATGCCAAGTTGGTCCAAGTAAAATAGAACTCTGCAAGTCAATTCCAAACAGAAAAAAACACAAGCAGAGAAAGAAGGATGATAAAGAGAAGTTTAGATTTCAAGTACCTGAGAAATTATACGTTCCCCATCTTGATACACCTTCTCTCCTATAACATCCACTATCTTCATTCGCTCTGATGCCTGGAAAATTAAACATAATAATTAATTATAGTTCATCTCTGGGAACTTTCCTAAATCTTTATGACCCCTCCTGAAATGAACAGACATTTACTAGACACAAAACCACACAATTTATAAATATAACCCCAAAATTACATTGTCATAGTACTGCAACACAGGTCTCAAGACTACCATAATCAACAGGGAAATAAAATTGTCTGCTGTCCCATCCCCCTGCTTGTCTTACCACTCAAGTTAAAAAATATCTGATTTGGTTGGTTTAGAGCAAAGAGGAGGGGAAAAAATCACTTTCTTTAAGATTGAGTTGAAATTTGAAGAAAACACTCTGAAAAATGTTATAAACTTCCTAAGAACAAACTTTAAAGAGAAATACCAGCAGAACATTTAAAAAATACTTTAACCACTATACACTTAAACATGTGTGGGAGGAATTGTGTCCAAGAACTCATTCCCAGAGTGAAGAGGAAGGTGACATGACAAGGACAAGGCTGTGAACAGTGAGCAGGCCCTGCGCTGGGATGCCCAGCAGCAAGGGCAGGAGGCAGCACCGGCACACCAGGAAACGTGCCTGAGTCTTCACAAGCAGGAAGGGAGAAATGAATTATCTCCAGTGTTCCCCACCACCCATTTAGAATCCCACAAAACAATTTCACTGCTTCACAGCAGCACAAAAAATCATACCAAGAAAGGAAGAAAATTCTAACAGTTAAAATTCAGCAGATGATTCAGTTGTAATCAATCCATTCATTCCCCAAATGCACCTTCATCTTGCCTATGTTTGAGAAATCAAATTCTGGTCCGTGCGTGATTCAACTGCAATGTGTCATGCAAAAAGCCATCCAGTGCTAATGAGGTTTTTTTCTGTATCTTTAAATATTTGAGTCATTTCTCTGCTCAAAAAAAGTCACATTGATGGAACCAGTTTAAACCAGGCACTAAGAGAGAAGGTGTTGTGTAATTTACCCCTTCCACAGCTACAATGTATGTCCAAAATAATACATAGTAGAGGCTGTTGTTCACACCTCATGATACTTTGCAAGTTTATAATCTTCTCCCAAAGGGATTAAGAGCCCAAATACTAAAGATTAATGCTGGAAAATATTTTTTTCATTATAAGAAAAGTTAAATTACGGTTTAAGGCAAAGACAGACTAACACAAAAGCAGGGTGGTCAGTTCCAAAAGTCTGCTAACAATACAGGGTGACAGAAGTGACAATTTCCACATTGTTTCTAAATTCAGGCACCACACACCCCAACAGGACAGTGTCATTGTGTTCCCAGGTCAAAGTGCTTGCCTTTAGCAGTTTAACACCTGAATATTAAGTTAAGCTTAAAACAAGACTACCACAGCCCACACCTTTGTCTCAAACTTAAAACTGCCTGACAATATTCCTGCCTGATAATGGCCAAATATCACAGTGACTGTATCCTTACTTCAATATCACACCCTCACAGGAAACCACAGCCCTGACTACCAAACTGCATTTTGATGCCTGTTTCCTAAAATACATATAGGTGGTTTTTTCTTTTGTGGGGTTTTTTTGTGTAAAGAACTTTAAAAAAATCAGACCGAGATAAAGATCAGCAAATCACTACTGTGAATAAAGGATCTGGGGAAAAAAGCCCCAAAACTATTTCAGCAATGCAAATTAATTTGTGTAGTATATGTGATACCAAAGCAGCACTTAATATTTTGTTCTAAGCAAAAATGACAGATTTCTGATTTAGCAGGGAACACTGACTAGAGCTACTGCTAATGCAAGAATTTGATGTAGATGTTTCTGAGAGGTTTTACCTCCAAGGATTTAAGAAGGGGCACAGACTCAATAAATAATTCATACGTCTTCCTCTTCTTTGCGTTGTTTTTCAGTATAATTCTCCTGAATGTCACTCGATCCTGCAAGAAACAGCACAGAGAAATACATTATTCCTCTTCACTGAAATGCTCCCTGTTTAAAGAACTGACAAACATGAACGAGTATTTACAGCAAATGCCAGGGCTGAGAAAGCAGCTGCTGAAGTGATACCATATCCACCACAACGGTGACTGCAACAGCTCCTGTTAGAGTACTTCTGGCAGTAACAAAAAATAGGGAGCTCTAAGACCTGATCCTTCTCAAACAGCCATTTAGGGATACAATTTTTATTCTCTTTTATGCTGTTTTTCTGGGTTGAGTTTTGGGGTTTTGTTTGCCTGTTTGCTAGTATTTTTTCATGCTTCTGCATTAAATGAAGAAGTTTTGCTCTTCCTGCTGAAGCCAGTGAAAACTGGCCTTTTCAGCACTTGCTAAGGCAACTGCAGAACTAAGTCTGAAATGGATTCTTCCCTACTTGAGCCACACATTTCAAAAGTTGAAGATTTATACTGGTCTCAAACAGGTCAGGAACCGAGTATCAAATAGCAGCAGGTTTATTCACTCCACCTTCTCAGATCCAAGAGCCAGCTTCTGAAAGAACCATTTCCTCTCTGCCAGCCGCGTCCCGCAAGGAAAAACTGCTGGGAGCGTTTGTGAGCCCCAAACGCCAAAGGGACAAAATCCCCTCCCAGCCCCGCCCGCGCTGCG
>JBBMKD010000063.1:2737817-2749660 GCA_037834095.1 Argya squamiceps | reverse complement strand
GATTCATCTCAGTAAAAAACCTAAACAAAAAAAATCCAAAGGGGAGGATTCATCTCAAGAAAAAACCTAAACAAAAAAAAATCCACAGAGGGGGATTCATCTCAGTAAAAAACCTAAACAAAAAAAATCCAAAGGGGAGGATTCATCTCAAGAAAAAACCTAAACAAAAAGAACCCCAGCCCTAAACGAAACCACCCTCCCTGAACTCCCTGTGCAGTCAGATCACACCTGGCACATTCCAGAGGGTGATTTACTCCTCCAGTTTCAGGTTGAGTGAATGGCTCTGGAGCTGGGATGTTTTGTCACACTGATTGATGGCAGAGTGACAAAAACTTCCTGGTGTCACCAGTTTTTTAGTGGGAAATCTGGGAGATGAATCCCCCCCTGCCTTGACAGTGGAATTTTGAATTCTCAGACATCTGGGAGTGTTTTTCTTTATTCAGCTACAGGTGACACAAATCTAAGAATGCCAAATAGTTCAATTAATACTCAAAGTGGTGCTACTAAATCAGTTTTTTGGTTGAGAAGATAAGTGGTTATGAATTATGATAATTTTTTTTTGTCTTTTTGGAGGAGGGTCATGATTATATCCCTGCATTTGAATTGATGTTCCATTCCTCTTTATTTTTAAGGAACTTCCACCCTATCTCTGCAAGTTGGATGTCACCTTTCAGAAAGGTGAGATGTTTGTCTCTTGCTGTTTCCATTTTGTAGCATGGCAGTTTCCTGCTTTGGCAAAGGGAATAGAAAAGTGCATTTGCTTCTCTCAACATCATGATAAAAGAAGTTTCAAAAAAATATATAATCCTGTAGAAACCAGATCAGTAGTTACTGTAGGTATGACTTGGAGTTCAGAAGGAAATTTTGTTCTCATTTGGTCTTTTCACATTAATCTCGTTGCATTTGGTGTGTGGTAACTGAGCCTGTGTTTGCTATTTCAGGACTTTAACATTGCCTGCACTCCTACTGTTGCTAAATAATGAGTGAATTTCATGAAGTTAAAACCTGAATGTGCAACATGCTCAGGGCATTTTCATTATGGAAATGAGCCTGTCATAGTTAATTACAGCTGAATGATGTCATTTTTTTGTATAAAAACGTGATTATCCTTGAAGCTTTATACTTTATTTAAAGTTTTAAGGTAATGAGTGCTGTGACATTTCTGCTTTCATCTGTGGTTTGTTAAAAGTTTCCACAGCAGTGACAAGTTCCTTGTTTCCCCAGAATGTCAGTGTGAGGGGACAGACAATCGAATCCCACTCCTGCAGGAGGTGTTTGAGGCATTTCCAGAAACTCCTGTCAACATTGACATCAAAATGAACAACAACGTGTTGATCAGAAAGGTACAGGAGGATCTGCTGACCTGGGAGTGAAGGCAGGGGGGTGATGCTGATCTTGCAGAAGTTTTATGGACTTGTGGCAGTCTGAGAAACCAAGATTTGTGTTCTTGGACTGCTTCACCCTTCACATGTCGGGTCCTGCTCCCTGTGTGAGGTAATAAAGGGATCTTGTGCAAGATATTCTGTGAAAGATCTTTAGGACCCTTCATCTGGATGAGAAACTGCTGGAGATGTGTTTGGTTTGTACCTCATGGAGAAGGGTCTTCTTAGGGAAGAAAAAGTAGTATAAAACCATGATGTTGTTGTGTAGATGTGTTCAACACAGAGGGAAATCTTTCCAGCAAATGCTATTTATTCCTTTAAGTTTCTGGAATTCTTTAGGGGTTTTTTTGTAGGTGTTATGCTGAACACCTATTTTCCATCACAGCATCACAACCACCTAAAAGAGGAGTTGGGAGAGAGTAAAGAGTAAAGAACTCCTTCCTATCATGATTTCCAAAGCAAGCAGAGTTTGAGTTAAATAAAGCTGCACCTCATTCCCAGTGACTGTGTGTGAGAGTTGTGCTTTGTGTGCTGCAGGTCTCAGAGCTGGTGAGTCAGTACAAGAGGGAGCATCTGACCGTGTGGGGGAATGTCAATTATGAGATTGTATCCAAGTGCTTCAAGGAGGTAAGGCTGGCTCCAGCTGAGCTGTGTCACTGTGTGCTGACAGAACCTGCAGAAAAGCACCCTGCAAATCAAGATTTAACCAGGCCAGGCTTCTACTCGTGAGAAATTCTGTGCTCAGATTGTGTTCTGCTAAAAGAAGACAAGCACAGTTAGCACCCCTCTGCCCTGCCATAAAATACTTGAGGAATTAAGCTTAGTCGTGTTTTATTCTTGTTTTATGAAATTTTAGGGCATTGCAGTTTTATGCCAGGAGTTCTTAGAGCCTGTTTTTGCACATCATTCATCTGATAAAAAGCAATTTTTCCCAAGGATTGCTGATTGTCTGGTTTCTTTGCATGAAAATAATGGATGTGGCCACTAGTGGACACAGTTGCATCAGCATAAAGCTGTTATTTCACAGCTATAATTCTCCTCCTTTTTGTGCTGAGCAATTTTACAATCTGGAATTAAATTAAAATTGAACTTAGTCCAAGGGAATTATGCACCAGAGTGAAATCCATCTTGTTGATACTTCAGTCTAGTTGATGATTTCAATTTATCTGTGCAGGACAACACCCCATTTCCTACCTGAAACAGCACTTAGGTTTATTCATATAAGGCAGCTTCATCTTAGGTGTGACTGCAGACATGCACTGATGAGTAATTTCAATTGCAGCAGAGTCAAAGTCTACCAAGATAACTGAGAATCTCTTTCCTGGTTCCTGCAGAACTCTGACATTGCCACCATCTTCTGTGCCCAGCGTGTCCTGCTGCTCCTTGGCCTGTTCTACACTGGCCTGCTGCCCTTCATTCCCTTCAAGGAGGAGTTCTTTGAGATTCCCATGCCTTCCATCATCCTCAAGTGAGTTACAGCCCAGCAGTGGGTGCTGCACTGGCACCAGAGTGTGAAGTGGGAACCCTGGTGATTCCCTGAGTGCTGCTTTTTTGGCCTGAGGTTGTTTTTCTGTTGGTTTGGGCACTTTTTGGATGTTCCTGGGAGAATTCTGTGCACAGTAATACACAGCAGCTCTGTGCTTACAATTCATTCTTGCTCTTTTTCTCCTCTTTTCTTGAGAACAAATTTATCTGATAGGGCCAAGAGACAAGTCAGCAGTAGGGTGGATATGAGATTGTGCAATCTTCCTCATTCTTCACTGAAAATGCTGCAGAATTCTCATCTCTGCTGCTTCTCTTAAATGCAGCTCATTTCTCTTGTGTAACCCAATTTTAAGTCACTGTCTTGAGCAGTGAAATTACTGCTCTAATTTGAGCAAGATTAATTCTTTATGTTCCTTTTGCAGGAACATCTCAACTAAGATTTTAATCTGCGCTCTGGTAATTTCTGCTTTCCTCTTCCTCAACAGGCTGAAAGAACCAGAGAAGATGTCAAGAAGCCAGAGATTTATTATCTGGCTGGCTGACACGTAAGATTTTCATCTGATTAAATTTTTATTTATATTTTGCCTTTATATTGACACTTGACTCAAGCAACTAAGATTAGCTATTGCTATATCATCTATGCATTATATATTTGCAGTTTCTTCCAGCTTTTTGTCAGTGCAGGATAAATCAGATTGAATCTTATGTAGGTGTGCTTTATGCTCTTATTTTCCACTGAAACTTTCTAAGGTGCAGTAACAGTGGGAATTATTCCAATTGTGTCTGTTAAGCTTCTATCCTTAAGTGTGCTCAGCTAATTAACATGCAATTAGATGCAAGATGCAGATTTCACGGATGTGACTGTTTCATAATGTTGTCAGAGGAGAGACACTGTTTGCCTTACAAGGAACACTTTGCATTTTAAGAATATCTGTGTTTCACAGGGGATTTAGTCACAGGTTTTCAGTGACTGCAATGTCTCCTGGCTCTGACATCTGTTAGTTTATTTTCTCCAGGACATTTTCGTGTCTTTTGGTGGGAAGGAGAAAACATTTCCTGAAAGCAGAGGGGTTGGTTCATCAGACATGGTGTAAGGTACCTGCAGGGTGAAGGATTTCTCTGCTGGATTTGATCTTCAGCACATTTGATACTGTTGGCTTGTACTTTGAGACTTTGATTTGATACTTTGGCTTGATACTAATTGGCTTGAACTGGAAGTTTTCTGGAATTGGATTTCTCTTGTGGAAAACTCTACACAATGTATGGGACCTTCCCTGCAGGTCGCTGAAAATTCCATATGTACTTGAAGCTGTTAATTAACCTCCCTCTCCTTTCCCAGGCTGCTGATGAGGAAGGCTCTGTTTGACCACCTCACAGCTCGGGGCATCCAGGTACAGTGGGGCAAAGCTTAAAGTGAGAATTCAAACCACACACCCTTCAAAGAGGTTCCTGTTCTCCCCAGCAAGTTCTTTGTGTTTCTGAGTTGTTGTTTAATTCCTGAGCAAAAGCTGCTGCTGTTTGCAGTGCTCTGGTTGCAAAGGAAGATTGGTACACTAGGGGGAAAAAAATGTTTTTCATTTAAATCCCTTGAAGTTTAGGGGATTTCTTTCCCCATTTCAAACTTAAGCCTATAAAATATGCAAAACTGGTTATCTGATGTGGGGCTTTCACAAAATAATACTGACTTTTAGAAGGGTCTGAAGTCCCAGGTAGTGGAATTGGAGTCACCATTAAAAAATGTCCCTTTTGGAAGGTGAGGGGGGGAAAGTCCAGCCTCACAGTATAATCATTTCTCACTTTAAATATGCAGCAACATCTCTCTCAGATCAAACAATTTAGGTCAAAAGCCACCTTTAAAAATCAAAATCAGTATTTCCTGTAATAACTTGGGTGTTTATCCCATTTCATAGGTGTACATTTGGGTACTGAATGAAGAACAAGAATACAAGAGAGCATTTGATCTCGGAGCTACTGGAGTGATGACAGACTACCCAACCAAACTGAAGGAGTTCTTACATAATTACCCAGCATAAAGGAAGAAAGCTGAGAAAGTCCTTCCAGAACAGATTGTGAGCCAAGGATTTTCCTCATTTAAAAAAAAAAAAATAATAATTGGGGGCAGCATGCACAGATCATTGTTGGAAAGATGTAACTGATGATCTGATACCTTGTTGTCAAGTCACTACCTAATGTAAAGGTTGTCTATTTATTTTAAAACTTTTAATGACATAGTTTACATTTGTAAATAGCTCATTTAGCAACAGCACACTTCACAAATGGTGATGATTAGGGAGAGAGTTGCCTGATGAGGTACCTGTAGATAATAAGCATTATCTTACCTGTCACAAGTGTCCCTAAGCAGCTGTCAAGACATGTCAGTTATTCCAGTTATATTCTAGTGAGCAGAAACTGAAGAATTTCTGAAAAGTGTAGCCTGTGTGTTTGCATTTCTTGTGTTGCTTTTAGATTTCAGGTAACTTCTAGAGGAAAAAATCAAAAATAAAACAGGCACAGGAGAAATAGCAAAGCAGACTCTGTGGCTGGCCAGGTAGTGAAGTGTACTCAGTGAAGGTGGTCACTTTGTAGCCAAAGTTAACTCAGCATAGATTGATTCCATTATTCTCACTGACAAGAATGTTGAACTTGAGGTGGAACTAGATTTAGACCTTCTCTGAGGTGATGGCAGCACTGTGAGATGTTGGTCCAGGTCTGAAGACAGGATTTAAATCAGGATCTGGGTTTGACACAGTTCCACTGCAGGGTCCAGGTTTGCCCCTGGCTCTGGCCTGCCTGTCATGGCACTGGCTGGATCTCCAGGATGGAGAATTGCACTTGTTACAGATCACACTCACTTTGAAACAGCCTTTTCACAATGTCCTAAAAGTCTTTTTGCACATTTGTGGTTCTTGATCAACAGGAAGTTGTTTTTTAGGGTGAGGGACCAAAGAAGACTTAAGTTTGGTCAGGAAAAAAAATGTTCCTATTCAATGAATTCACCCAAAGCAGATTTTTATGTGTATCTATAAAGGGAGGAAGTGTCAATCTAGAATGTGTGTAAACTTTAGTCTTTTCTCTCCACACAAATACACTCAATATCCATCAAGTTCATGTGCATGGACATGGAAATAACTGGCAAAGAGCCAGGAAAACCCCATGTGTGATGGAATTGGGATGGACAGGAAGGTATTTTTTCTGGAAGCTTCCCTTGCTGTTGTGTCCTTGTGAGCAGGAGTTAATTCCCTGTGTGTCAGACAGGTTGGAGCCTGCAGTGCCCGTGTGCCTTGGTGTGCTCATGTCATGGCTGGGGGTTCAGGGCTTTGATTACTGTGCTTTAATTACACCCAATGTGTAGAGCTCAGTCACTGCATCATCAGATGATCTCTCTAAACAAGAGTTTGGGTCCAGCAGTCTCTTTTTTCTTGAAGGGACTTGATGTGAAAATAATAGATTTTAATAATAAACACAGCAGCCAGATGTGGTTTTACTGCAAGGAGCACCCACTGTGCTAAAAACTGATTTTTAAGTCATTTTTTTTCCCCTTGGTAGCTCAGATTTGGGAGGGTTCTTGTTGCACCTTCCCTGGCTGCTGTGCCATATTTATAAATGTGGAGCATCTTTGCTGTTCCACTGCCTGTCCAGGAGGCTGTGAGAATGCCAAACCCATCTGCAGGGAGAGAGTTTGTTTCTGCAGCACAGTTCCTTTCTGAGGAACATGTCTGGATGAAATGGAAAAAAACTGCTGCATTTAGGATTCAAGTGAACATGTGCTGATGGGGGCAGATGAGTTAATGTTGTCCTTTTGAATATCTGCCTGCTGGAGATGACTGCAGATTCAATTTCCTCCTAATTTAATCAGCCTTGTTGCTTATTGAATGGAAGAGAGGAAAATGTAACTTCCTAACTGTTCATGGGAGGGGAAAAGGATGAAATTATTTATTAGGTACTAAGCTGTTTTCCCTTTCAGACCAGTTCTGTCTGGTCACATCAGTGCTAATAATCAGTCAAGTCACAGCTCTGCCTGCTTTTTAGGAGCCACAGAGTAGTTATAGAGGATGTTCCACATGCAGCTCAGTAAATTTAAAAAATGCCACCTTTCTGTCCTGATCTGGGTTTATTACCAGTTTGTAGCTCCAGATAATTTTTATGCAATGTGGGTTTTTTAAACTCCATTTTATTGCTACTGAATTTCTAACACATGCACCAATATTAAATTGCAAATATAATGATAGTTTTAGAGAATTCTACCAAAACATAATGAAAATTTTTTGTTCAGGTTAAGAACAGCTAAATTTTAAAATACCAGTTTTGATCTCTGATTTACTTTTTCTAAGTTTCCCTCAACACTCAATAAATAAACAATTTTCCATGATTCTATATTGGATGATAAAACACAGGTACTGAAATGACAGTGTTTTATATTTAATTTTAATATTTTTATTCTCTCTCCAGTAGTAGAGGTGGAAACTTCTGCCTTGTAAAATTCTCAACCCATTTTTCCACCACGTTTTTGTCAGACCACCAGTGTTCTTACATCTGATGGAGCTTCTGACTGTGCTGTTGATACATTGACCTCTCTGGGACAAATCTGCTGCTCAATAGCTAAAATTTGATTGGGAGGGAAAGGATCCAGTGCTGGAAAAAGCTGATTTATTCATTCACCTGTTTGGGCTTTAGCACCAGAGCTCAGGTTTGATCTGATGAGACAGATAATGTTCCATGGATGAACCCCAGCACCAGTGCACAGGGCTTAGGCCATGATAACTGTTTGTAACAAAACACATGGAACTGGGGGAACTGTCAGACATTTGTTGTATCAAATCCTTGTTTTGAATATTCCAGAACTCGCCGTGTGATTTTTAAACCACTTGTACAGAAAAGCTTTTGTTGAGAACTTGCACAACTGTCCAGGAGGATGTTCAGTTAATCTTTTATCTCTGAGGAGAGATTCTTTTCAGGTACTTTTAACTCTTAAATATTGTTTTAACACTGTGTTCTCAAGCCTGTTTGCAAAACTGTTTTATGTATGAAGGATGACTGCATGTATTTCATGCACTTTTAATTTGCAGAAAGTCTCGTGGACCTCTCTAGCTCCAAAGCTATGCAGTGATTTTTTTTTCTTTTCATGTGAAGAAAAGGTTTGATGCTTTTGAAATGTGGCACATTAAAAACATCTTTGCTCATAAAAGATCTAAAACTGAATGCTTGTTAGGTGTGACTTCTTTCCCTAAAAACCTGATCTCTGACAGTGATTTTGTGTTTACAGTGTCCTTGGTTTGAGTTTGTGCTCACAGAAATTCCACTTGCAGCAACTTTCTGTCCTTTCTGATGATCAGCAGGATCACAATTCCTCTAGTCCTAGAAGGGAAATTCCCAGCTTTCCTACTGGATTGCCATTAAATTACATGAAATATTAGGTTTTAAGGTCAAGTGTAATTTTAAAGCCTTGAGGGTTCATATTTAGGTAAGAGAGGTGAAGTTGGGGGTTTGTATGCTATGATATTTAGTAATTTATAAAGGATTTTTCCAGCATGAAGAGAGGATTCTCCAGATGGCTCTGGATGCTGTTTAATTTCTTAAAACACATCCTAAATGTTGGTAAACCAGAACAAGGGAATTGGGGGGGGCATGACAGAGTTTTTTAACATGGGAAGTATTTATCTGTCATCACTTCAGGTGGTGTCACCTGGCATAAACCTGCAGCTCAACCAGAATATTCAAAACAACTTCACCATTTATTTATCCAAAGCAAGAAGGCTGGAGATGCTGATTATTTTAAGGAAATTTCAGGATATACTGGGTTTTTTTACATTGTTTTGCCGCTGAAATTCCCCGTGTCCGTAGAGAAGGGATGAATTTTGGTAGGAAATAAATCTGAATAACGCGCGGTCCTTGCTCTGTGCTGCCGCGGGAGGCCGCCACAGCCCGAGCATTTCCCGCTGGATTTCCGTGGGGATCCATCATCATCGTCATCATCCTCCTCACCGCCCTCCCGGGATGGGGAACAACCCGCAGTGCAGAGTTGCCTTCAAAGGAGGTGCTCCCTCAGTCCCAAAGTCTGAGCTTTTATTAAGCTGGAATTATGGAAATAATGGAATTATCAATAATTATGGAAAGGGGAGTTCCTAATTGTAACATCTGGAATGTTGCTACAGAAAGGAAAAGGAGGGATCAGGTTGTTTTACAGCTTGGTGATTTTTAGGGCAGGATGAAGCACTGGGAGGTGCTGGCTGGGCCAAAAATAGTGAAATTGGGTAAAAAAGCTACTTCTGTTAATGATGGAAACACTTGTGGGATGCTTCCTCATGTCTGTAAAAAATTTCAAATATTCCCATTTTACAAATAGAGGAAAAAGGCAATAGCAGGGGAGGTATCTTGCTTACAAGGCCATTAACACCTGCTGCAAATAAAATTCAGGAATGCCAAGAAACTGAGATTTTTATCAGATTTAAACACTCCATTCCCAAGAGGTTTAGGCAGTACCTCAGTGGGTGATCTGCTATTTTCTCCCCTCTCTGTATTGCCATGGCAAAAGTTACCCCCAGGCAGTGATGCTCGATCAGTTGGGCTTTTCTTGTTTAAATGATAATTAAGGTTTCAACTGATACCAGACACTGAGCAGGGAAAAACAGTAGCTGTGGTGCTCAGGCTCCAAGAAATGAGTGTTTGCAAACAGTGAAGTTAAAAATCCTGTCTAGCTGTTCAGTGGAAATCTAATTTGTAATTATTGTAGAGCAAAAATTAATTTTTTTTTGATAGATTTCCCTAAAGCTCAGCCCAGTAAAAGTTTTCATGGTGCAAAGTTTGCAGCCAAACTAACCCAGAACCAAATGTGAAAATGGGACTTGAAGCTTTAATGAGTAGCATTTAACCCAACCAGCATTTTGTTTTGAAGAAGTGAGTGAAATGCTGCTGATAAAACACTCTTATCCCTAAAAAAACTTCCAATTTTTATAAATCACAGAAGTTAGAACATAAAGAAGAAATTTTGGCTTTTTTTATCCTGATATTTTACTGCAACCTCAAAGCTGTGTGAGCTCCCAGATTTCCATATATAATTCCAATTTATCACCACCCTAAACCAAGCTCATTACAACAGAAACTTTTGTATATAAACAATACTGATGTTCACCTTGTAAATGATAATGTTCTTTTTACAAACAAACTGAAAATTCTGCTGCACTGAAGTGGAAGTGGGGTGAAAAAAAACTAATTTCACTGCTGTGCAGCAGCCTCCTGATGATGTAAATTTGTTTTGCTGATGGTTTCTTGTGGTTTCTGGGTGACTGAAAGTTGAAGTAAACTCTGTCACCACTTCCTGCTGATAACCTCGTCTAGATCTGTTAAACACAGAGCTTTTAGCACTGGGGAGAGGGGCTGAAAATCTGGTGTTTGCTCTTTGCTGCTGCCTGGGGAAAGGCAGGAAGTTATCTAAGAAAAGAAGAAGCTTAAAGTAAGCCTTCAAAGCAGGCTCCTCTTGCAGCTGTCTAAAGGTAACACAATTAAATTTTAAAAAATAGCAATTTTCTTCTTTATTTGGTGTATTTAATAGCTGTTAGCTACCCTGGTGTTTGAATCTTTGTTAGCAAAAAACAAAGTTTTAACAATAACTTGTTTAAATCCTACCACGAGCGTACAAGGGGTGAAAAAAATGTCATTTATTATTGAAAATCTGATTGTGGAATTCCTCACCCAGCTGGCAGCTGGTTCAGTAATGTGTTCAGAGGGGTGGGCTCGGCTTGTGTGGAAGGAAAATAATTTATAGCACAAGGTAGGATGTTATTTTACCCACAAAAATCATCCCAGCTAATGGAAATATTGCCTCATTACTCCATGTGTTTAACATTTGAACCAGAACATTGCTCTTATAGTTCCCAGGGATTACCAATTAAGGAATTCTGCAGTAAAATATCATTAAGAATTTGCTTAAGCAGAACAAGAATAATCTCATAAAGCAAATATATTTCAGCCCTGAAGACGTAGAACTTTAATCCGTGGATGTGAGAAATGGACAGATAGAAAATATTAATTATTTTTAATATTGGAATTGTCCAGGGCCAGGTTGGAGAGTGTCAGGGGTGGAATGGGATGGACTTTAGGGTCCCTTCCACCCCAAACCATTCTGGGATTATTAAACCTGTACTTCATACACTGAATTATTGTTATTAGGGAATAAAAACGTGCAGGGAGAAGCCTTCAAATGACCTCGTCCTGAGCTGCTGCGTGCTGCTGTGTTAATTACAGAGCTTTGAGGGGATGGCATTTAATTGGGGTTTGCTGGGTGTTGTGAGCACGTCTGCAGCTCTTGGGGTACAAAAATGCCAAGATCTCTGCTGGAAAAAATTGTGGCAGGGGGTGGGATGGAGATTTCTGGGAGAATTATGGAGTATCCTCATTTTTGCAATTAGCCTTGTGGTTTTGGAGAAGCTGGGTTGGTATTGGTGGATTTTGGGGGTTAATACTGATGGATTTGGAGGGGTAATAGTGGAGGATTTGGGGGCTAATATTGGTGAATTTGGGGTTAGTACTGGTGGATTTGGGAGTTAATAGTGGTGGATTTGAAGGAGTTAATAGTGGTGGATTTTGGGGGTTAATATTGGTGAATTTGGAGGGGTAATATTGGTGGATTTTGGGGTTATTATTGGTGGACTTTAGGGTTAATAGTAGTGAATTTTGGGGTTAGTGCTGGTGGATTTTAAGGCTAATAATGGTGGATTTTGGGGTTAGCACCGCTGAATTTTGTGCTCCCCCACCCCATGGCCCACCCCCAGCGCCCACCCCGCGCACCAGCCACCGCTAATTACCGCCGCTCATTAACGCGCGCTAATTACCTGCGTGGGGGGGGGGGAAGACGGAAACACCGTACAACCAGGGGGAAAAAGTGACCACAGCCGCCCCCTTTCCCTGTACCGCGGCCCCTAAACCCGGAACCCCCTGAACCCCCTGGGGCCGCGCAACCCCCGCGCACCGTGCGCGCAT